>VYXD01007851.1:24037-52303 GCA_013397195.1 Hylia prasina
TGATGTGATGGAGGGTGGTGGAGAAATGAGAGAGAGCCTATGTTGAACTTATTTGCTGCCTGGGGTTAAACCCCCACAGCTGCTTTTTATCTCTTGGCATTCATTGTCTCTGGAATTGCTCCTGACATACTTTCTATGTCAAATTTGTGGAGTGTAGGGTATTCCTTTTTATTACATTCTCCAGCATACTGTTAACCTTTTCTGTCAGCATTTACAGTTTGCCCTTTCACAGTTCATTGTCACAATATTTTCCTTCTGGGAGTTACTGTTAGCCATAATATCAAATCTAATTTTGTCCTGATGCCCAATGGAATGCGTGTAACCTTTGTAGATCGGTATAATAAATATGATTTTACCAGGACTCAGAGCAGGAGATTAAACTCTATTTTACAACCATTGCCTTTACTAACAAATGCTCCTTCCAGTCTGATTCCCTCTTGATTAAGGTGATGACTTGGAGGGCTTTGGTTCTATCTAGGAGATGATTTCTAAATTTGTGCAATACCATGGCTTCCAACACTGCTCAATTTTGCTGTTTTGAACAGAGCAGCTCAAATCAAACAGACACAAGAACATTGCTGAATGCATGTTCCTTGTAGACAGAAATGCAGAAACCAAGAGGATTATTTAATACCAGGCACTAATACAGATGGAAATCAACACACACTCAGAGATTTATTTAGCAAATAAATAATGTAAAAGTAAGAAATAGACACAACTTCTCTGCATGCCTGCATTTACACCTGAAAGAAGGTAGAGAGGTAAGAGATACTAGTGTATAGCTGGAGTGGCATAGATGTATAACTGACATACCTATTTTAGCCTGACATCCAGGCTATGGAATAAGAATAAACAGGTTTATAGGGTGTACTTTTTCTTTTTCTGAACCACACAGCAGCATGAAACAGCCCCATAACCTTGTGTAAATTCTGTTGGTTTATTTTTGCCTATAAAACCTTGATGTTGAAAATGTTGGGAAATTAAGTCATTAAATCCAGCTTGGTCTCCAGTGATGGGGGCAGGGAGAGTTGACAGGAAAATATGAACACAGCTATTTGCAGGAATTGAAATTTGAAGCTCATATGAGAAATATGTGCAAGAGTCGTAAAGAGGAGGGATTTTTAACTGTTACCATTACTCTGAATGCATGCAGTGGAAAAACTAAAAACTAGGAGAAATTACATGAATATTCATTACCTGCTTCTGCTTCATCTTTTTAAATTATAAAGCTCTTAAGAAGAGGAAAGGTTTCGTGTATGAACTGGCAGTAGTGTCATGAAGAGAAAAATATGCTATGGCTTTTTCAATGGACTTAATGTTCAAATAAAATTTGAGAGGTGACAGTAGATAAATCACAATGTTGGAAAGGAATTAAGGACAGTAAATATAGGAGCTTAGTATGGATGCTGTACTAAGAACTGGCAACTGACTTCACTCTTCCTTCCTCCTCACTTAAATTTTCTGTGAAACTTTTTAGACTGGAATTTTTACTTAGTTGACCAAGCAATTTATATTGAAAGAGTAAAAACTCAGTTTATAGTTGCTATTACCTGTGTTACAGCCCATGATTCCCTTCTAGTTATTGTTTTTTTCTTATTCTGGAAAGAACTGTGATACTTCACCAGTTTGTAGAATGATGTAGAAACCCTTGCTGGGGAAATGTAAATGCAAACACATCAGTTTTCGTCCTGTACGTGAAAGTGGTGGTATAAAAGCTGTGACAATTACCTGTCTTTTGCCTTGACTCTGAGAACCTTTGGTCACTTGAATGGACATTTGTGTTAGGTTGACAGTCACAAGTGCCTCCTAGGCAAGGCTTACCTTGGGAGCCCTTGTCAATCAACCTGTCACTGAACCTGTCTTACCTTCTATATTAAACTTATTCCCTCTGGAAACCCTGAAATCCATCAACCAGGTGCATTCTTTTACAGAAACTCAGTGACCTCCTGGAGAGTGAAACTCAGCAGAAGTCTTGGAAAAACTGGATATGCTTGGATTGTGTTACAGCAGCCACAGCTACTGAGCTCTGAATGCCTGGTGAATTACATAGACTGCCTGAAATATCTGTGTCACAGGAGGCAGAAGAGACTGTCACTTTGCTGCATTCTGCATCCACTTACGAGCATTTTACTTCACTGTAATACCAAGAACAGGAAAAGTTATTAAGAGATGCCAGGAGATGAGAATTCAATTACAGTTTATTGTAAAATCCTCAGATATAAAGTAGATTTACAAGGTACAGGTACATATTTTGTCCAAGTAATAATGACAAATATAATTGCCCTTTTACAATATGAATGACATGAGGAAGAAAGGGGTAAATTTTTTTCTGTGGCTTTCATGTTCAGAATCAGAAACTCAGGAGCATGAGTGATAAACAAAGCAGACTGGAGCTCACAAAGAACAAATTTTTAATGAGAAAATATACTTCTACTCCTACACATTTGTAGCAAATTTTTTAACAGTTTAAAAAGTGAATTAAAAAAAATCATTTAGGAAAAAAAGTGTTATATTCAAAAATATATTTAAACTTGCAACAGTAACCAGCTGGAACTGTAGGCAAAAAAGACCATGAAGTCTGTCTTTTCATCTTCTTATGTCAAGTGGCTTTACTTATTTTTAATGACAACAAAGAAATTTTTCTCCTGGACCCAAATTAAACACTTATTTTCAGCCAGATACATCATTGGTCAGCATGATAAGAATTTAGTCAACAGCAAAATTCTCTGTAACCTTTCCAGGGCTACATTTTTTAACACAATAAACCATCCAGGTCATGTGCAGCAGTACTGGCTGGAGAGAGAACATTTTGTTACCTGCTTATTTGGTTTGTGTTGCTGATGCAGCATCTCAGTGCCACTAAATATGATGTTCCTGTTTCATTGTAGAACTTCACAGCCCAGAAATTGTCTTCAACCTTGAGGGTCATTTTCACCACAACTTTTAAACTGTTCATCCAATGAGTACACCCAGGAGCCTGTAAGCACATGCAGGAAGAGAATATTTCTTCAAATGCCACACCTTTGAGGATGCCCTGGACCCATGCCCAAGAAGAACTACCTGGGAGATGCCTGCAGACTCACCTGCTCAGTACAGACAGCACGTAGGTGAAGTATGCAAACTCAGCTAGAGGCACTAACATATTTAGAAACCTGTATCCCATTGAAGTGCAGCCCTTCCATACCGTGGACACAGAGGTCAGCTTGTGCTGGATACAAGCTGTGTGAAGATGTAGACCTCTCACTTCTCTTCCCAGTACATTATATTTCTCATTCAATCATTAAATCACAGAATCATTAAGGTTGGAAAGGATGTCCCAAATCACTGAGTCCAACCATTAACCCAACACTTCCAGGCCCACCACTGCTGCTTTAATGTGCCTGGAAGTGAACAGAAAAATGCAACAGGGTCTTTTCTAAAAGGGTAAGAGGAGTCATAGACCTTATACAGTGCGGACAGGCATGGCTGGACCCACTGCCTTCCTGCACACAGAAATTCATGTCCAGAGGGTTGTACCAGGTAGCAGGTGTGGTTTTGGCAGGTTGAAGCACTGCAGGCTTCCTCTCCTGCACTCTGAAACAGCTCTTGGAGCTCTGTTGAGGTACCTCTAGCCCCAGTGATTTATGGGGAAACTTCACAATAGTGTGTAACCAAGTACCTCTAGGGCTGTCACTGCTAATAAAAAGATGACAGGCTTCAAGCTAATGCTGCAAGGCCTCTGTACTGGGGCTTGTCAGGCTTGTTGTGTCTGTTGTGCCTAGACTGTTCCTTGAGCTTTGGTTTAGATTACAAAATTTGCCTGGGGAGCACCCCACCTAACTAGTCTTTTTTCTTTGCTTCGTACAAGTGTGTGGTGTAAAGTCTATTGCTAAAATAATTTAGATATATTTATCTTTAAGTGACAGCTTGTGTTAACAAGTACTTAATCTCTTTAAAATGAACAATCTATGACTCAAGAATAATGATGTGGTGCAGAGTGCAGGTATGAAGAGATATCATAGGCTTTGAAAGTATAAGGAATGGATTATACCGGAGGCTCTACAGTTATAAAAAACGCAGCAATGTTCTGTTCCAGACTGTTAAAGGAATGCAACTTCAAGAGCTGAGTAAGAATAGCTTTAAACTTTAAGCATAATAAAATCAAAAAAGATCAAATATGCAATAAAATTTAAATATTCAATATAAAATCAGATGAATTGTAGAACTGTAGACCAACAAAGAAATATAGGGTGCTGAGTATATTCAAAGTATAAAAATTACCTGAATTGAACCCAAGGAAGAGAATAAAGAATCCCAGCATCTGCACTGCAGTCCTCTGAATTTTGGGTGCTGAGGATTTGATACAACCTACCCTGCAAGCTTTTTCTGAAGAAAAATTGCTGCCATTGACTTTAAGACCCAGGAGAACAAAAAAAGTTGAGGAAAACTTCACAGGACAGGAATAAGTGTTAGAAAAATATAAATAATAATTGTAATGTTAATTTATTAAGATTTTCCTGAATTAAATATGTAATTTGATCTGTGAATTTGTGCATCACTACAACAATATCAAGTATTTCCTATACTTTTATTACATTTTTTAGACTTTAATTAAGCTAACAATGAATTAGGAGCTTTGCATATAGTATGTGTTTATTTTTTCCCTAAAACAAAGTTTCTGGTACAACAGCTGAAGTTTACACAGTGCAAACTTCAGTAAATCATTATTCTGGTTTTGACTGGCTTATATTTAATTTTCTCCATAGTAGCTGATATGAAGCTCTACTTTGGATTTGTGTTGGACACAATGTTGATAAACCAGGGATGTTTTGTTACTGCTGAGCAGAGCTTACACAGAGTCAAGGGCTTTCCTTCTCCTCACCCCATCACTGAGGATGATGGGGTGAACAAGAGTTGGGAGGGGACACAGCCAGGACAGCTGAACCCAACTGCCCCAAGGGACATCCTACACCATGTGGAATCATGTTCAGCGTATAAAGCTGGGGAAGAAGGAAGACAGGGACATTCAGGGTGATGGCATTTGTCTTCCCAAGTCACTGTTTATCACACATCATGTGTGATGAGGCCCTGTTGTCCTGGAGATTGCTGAACACCTTCCTGCCCACAGGAAGTGAATTAGTTCCTTGGTTTGCTTTGCTTATGTGCTCAGCTTTTGCTTTCCGACCAAACTGCCTTTATATCAGCTCATGAGTTTCTCACATTTCCCATTCTCCTGGCCATTCCTTTGGGGTGGTTGAATGAGCAGCTGCCTCAGCTGGGTTGTCAGCTGGTGTTAAACCATGACAACCACCATGTGAACATATAGCCTCAGCGAAGATCCCTCCCCTCCCTTGTCTTTTGCCCTCCAACAGTCATTCAAATGTCAATCTTCTCAAAATCATACCCTACAAGGAGTAGGATGGTTCCACAAATCTCTCCCGTCCTTCACACGAGTCCACAGGTGACTATTAATGAAGTCACACAGTGTAGAGGAAATAAAAGTTAACAGTGTTGGTCACCAAAGGCATTGGTCATATCTTTGCTCCCCATTTTGTTTAGAAATGTTCCCATTTTAAAATATAACATTAGTTCAGACAGCACTGGAGGTGAGCTAGGAATTTAGCTGTGCAGACAACATCAATCTTCCAAATAAATCAATGAAAAGATATCCAATAAAGTACTCATGGTCTGAGAAATACTGCCAGGTAAGTACATCTTCATAGTAATTAATCAAAACATAAGTTGTGCAAATGAACCTAATCACCAATAATTGCATCTGTCTGGCAAATTAAACCTTGAAAATGGTTAATAATTTTACATACTGGACCTGTGCGACTGCAACATAAGTGACTGCAACCTGTAGGGCCTAGAATAAACAAACTTTATGTTTAGCAAAACTGAAAGAGTGGGGTGGCTGTAAGTCTTCTGCTCCTCTCAGGCAGTTGGTACACAACCAGGACATGTGGGTTTTGCAGCTAACCTGCCATGTCTGTAAGTTCTGGGGGCTTGTTAGATGAGCCTAATTTGAAGACAGACAAAATAAGGGGTAGATTATAATTTTAACTCTATTTAATAATACGGGTAATCAGAGAAAGAGAGATGTGTAGTCTCTTTGAAGAGAAGAATAAGGATGATCACTGAAATAAGTATTTCTTTGGTGAATTCAGTTCAGAGATGGAAAGTTGTCCATGTAAGATAAGTAGAATGGTCACCTGAGGAATGGTTAAAATGGTGACATGAAAGCAAGAAAATTAACTCTCCATTATGATGGGCAACAGACAACTTGGTAACCCTGGTAGTAAATGTGGGGAGCAGAAAACCCTCTGCACAGTCACACCTGAAGCCTCTGGTCTCCCAGAACAGCTAATCCACAAGTCCCATAAACTGACCATGGATGCAACTGACTGTTGGCTCTATCAAGAGTTAGGGAAATGTAGCTCCAATTGATTTAACTTGGTTTTGGTTTTCCACCTACCTGTGGAAAGTGATTGATAACAAAACTACTGAGAAGTAGACAGGTGGGATTTTTTAAAGGAAATAGTTGAGTCATCCACAACATTGCAGGAGAAAATGGGAATCCCCGTCTGTAGCCCCTCATCCTTACATTTACAAATGCCCATCATTATTGCAGCTGATTCCTTCTCTTGCTGCCAGTCTAGTTATCACTAGGCTGGAAGAAGCAAGAAGTGCTGAGTACTCCCTTTGCCAGTTTCTCTCAGGCCATGCAGTTCCTTGAAAGCAGGGAAGAAGACTGAGTGATCCTGAATGTAGACTAGCTCCTAGTACATGAAGGTTGCTTTCCAAAACAGTACTATTCAGGTGAGGGGGAAAGGAGGCAGAGTTGACAACCAAATGTGGCAGCATCCTTAAGCAGTGTCAGATATGTAATCATACACCCTCTGCAGACTTTCTACATCAGGGCAATTCTTAATACAACACCTGTGACTGGGCTCTATTTTTGTGAAGCTTCAGTAGCTTGGTGGAGTAAAATGCTCCAAGGAACATGCTCTATTGATAACTTTAACATTAAAGTTGGGCTTAATTGCTTTATATAGCTTTCAAAATAGGATTCCTCAAAAAAACCCTCTGGTTTGTTTCTGAGTGTGGATATCCTTTTATATACAATGAAAAAGATACAAGTCACACAGTTGACTGATTTCAAAATGATGGAATGATTTTAGAATCCTCACTGACAAAAGGGATGTAGAAAGGCTTTCCAGTAAAACCACTGATGAATTTTTGCATGAGGCCAGGGTGTTTTTAGCCCCATGAAGGTTCATCACACTCTGAGGGTGCCCAGAAACCTCCCATAAATGGCTTAAAAATAATTAGTGACATGGCATGATCAGGTTTGTTTTGAAAAAGCAAAAAGGTTTTAATTAAAGAGAAAATAACAACCTATACAAAACCAAAGAACAAAAGCCGTGCACAGAGCAGGGAGGTCCCTTGCACCTGCTAAAACACCCCAAAAATGCCTCGAGAATCTCTGTGCTCTCTCTTAAGTATTCAACGACCTAGAAGAGTTTTTTAGCAAGCTGCCCAATAGAAAATAGCTACATTTGTTGAAGAACAGCTAAAGGGACCAACAGGTACTTTTGTCCTAGCACGAGACCAATTATGGTAAGAAGAACATAGAACATCTTCCTTATAAGTTCAGGAGTACAGCTCAAACTCTTTTCCTAATATAAAAACACCTACTCAAGTGTGAAGGTGCACTACAACACACTACACAATAAAGAGGTGAAGGATGTGCTTGTTTGTCATGCATTTGTTTTTGAAAATGGCCATGATGTCAGTTTAGCCGTTGGTCTGCCACAGTTAGTGGTTACATGCTTTACCTTGCAATAGAAAAGTCAGTTTATTTCCACTGTTGATTAACAGGGAAGGACAGGAGATCGATTCTGCCAGTGTCTCGGGAAAAAGCATAGATACGCCAAATTTCTATTTTCTATTTGTGCTTTATGGGAATCATTTTAAACTTAATTTCTTCAGCTGGTTCTAACTTCAGCTGAGGAATCCTATTAATACTGCTATTGCCAGTCCAACCATTTGAGACTCTTATAATCAAAAGAATTTTTAAAGGCACAAGAAATCTGCATTTTTTTTTTCATTTTTCAAGATATTGAATCTTGAGATAATCATTTGGATCATATTTTCAATATCTTCCCATAATCAAGAAGGCTAGAGTTTTGGGGTTTTTTTTAATGACTATTAATATTCCTGTTAAAGTACTGAAAAATAACACACCATGTGTAACTATAGCAATAAATATCAAGAGTTGGCAAAATCACTCTTTTCTCCTTTTTTCTCTTCTGTTTTTCTGCAGAGAATCTATAATAGATAGAGCTGTGTCAAAACCTGCAGTCTCAAGTCTGTATTTGTTTCCAGTCTGAAATTGCATTTCCCAGGGCAAGACATAGGAATTGACCTGAGAATTCAGCCCTTCATTTCTCCCATAAAACCAAAAAACCCATGATTTAGGATATTTGGTGAGACAACACACAAATCTTCCACTTCACATCCTCTGGAAAGGATTCCCCAGTGGAAGAGAGGGGCAAGGCTGTGTTGTGTTAAAAGTTTTCAGCACCAAAACCCAGACCTGTCAGGGGAATCCATTAATGAATTTTGGTGTTAATGCATTAGGGCTTGTTGGGTGGAGGACAAAAGAGGCTTAGCAATGGACAGACTCTCAGACACTTAAACAGCCATTCACAAATACTTTTTCTCCATTTTATAGTTCTAATCTCAAGCTGATTTTTTTACCACTTTGAACTACAGGGACATTTTCTGCATTTTTTTTTACCTGTAAAAATTTATTGAAGGTAAAGTGATTGAACAGACTTGAACAGATCAAAGAGAACATTTTCACTGCAATATAGAACAGCGTCAGTTAAACATAACTTTCATTATTTGGATGCTGTTTTAAAATAATGGGTGCATTTACCTGGGAGAATCATGTTCACCTGTTTTGAATAAATAAGTTACTTGAAAAGCACAAGGGAATATTATCATCAGAATATCCTAAATCTAGGCATGTACAAGTCTGAAGTCTTTGGATTGTTCTTCTTATGTATAAATAGTACAGGTAGTTTCCATCAAATAATGTAATGATAAATAAAACATATGGTAAACCCAGGTGTTAGATGTTACAGGCAAGGCAGCAAAAAATTATTGAAATCCTCAAGGCTCCAAACAGATGTGGAAAAATGCAATTTGGCTTGCTTTGGGGTATATAAAAATAAACTGATGTGCTAAAAATATTTGAATAATTCAAGTGTTTACTTAGTATTAAGCAGCAACAAATTGATTAACGAGAGCACAGGAAGCAGTAAGAATATGCAACAGGTTTAATGAAACTGGATTCTTTTTGGCAGCTCTGGTGAGTGATACTTGACACTGAAGTCAATATTTAACTTTGAAATCTGTGTTGCTTGCACTTATTTATACCGAAATTTTGTCCATACCAGGTAGTTTAGAGTGCATTAAAGATCCCTTTCAACCCAAAGCTTTCTGTGACTCTAAATAAAGCAGATATGCTTACCAGAATTCATATCTTAAAGAAAATAAGATGTTTTGTCAGCATGATTGTTTCTCACAGCATTAACATGTCTTATGCATTGGTCAGTACAGGGTCCTCACTCACCAAGTACACAATATACAATATTTTCTGATATTTCTCTTTCCATAACTACTGTATTTCCACATTCTTAAAAAACTTAAATTGGTAGCTGGAATGTGTCCAAATAATCATATTTTCACCTTGGTTTTTGTTGAGTAAGAACCTTAAATTTCACTGCAAAAGACATGATCTTGAAAATAATTTTAAGTGAAAATATGGAGTTTTGTCAATAAAATACCTCCAAAAAATAAAAGGTCAGTGTAGAGGTAGAGCTACATCTCAGCGCTGACCCTGGGCCTCTGTTTTATGAAACAGGAGACTTTTCAGGCATACTCATTCAGTCCAAGTAAACTCTTGGAAAGTAAACTCTTGGCTCATTCTGCCTGGGACAGACACCTCATATTCTTGCCATGAAATTAGTGTCCATTGTAAATATATACAAAGAGACATATGTTTTAGTCCAATCATCAAATTATCATCAAATTTCATCTGCCTCAAGAACTGGAGTACCTAGGATTGCAAAGTAAGCAGATCAGGAAGTGTTTGATGGAGGAGAACCAGACGGAGCCAGCATTTATCAATAGTTCCTGAGGTAATGTTGATCTGACAGATAAAGGAAAAAAAAATAAGGTCTTCATAACAAGATCTCTTAATCTTAAAGTGTGGTATAGAGACCTTGGTAGCAACAAACAGAAGAACTATTACATCTATAAAGACTTATAAGCAAACATTAGTGGGAGAAACAACATAGCAAAAGATGACTCCTGCCAGTCTGGCCCTTTCCTGTTTCCTTTATAGGTGCTCTGTGATCAATGTACTTATGTTACTTTAGTGTCTTGCATATTTAAAAATGCATTTGTGAAAATGAAGATATAGGTTGACTTCTATAATTTGGATTGATGTGACATGATAGATGGTTTATCACACCTTGCTTTGACAGGGAAACCTGCTATGCAGCTTGGAAATGTGGTGCACAGCCAAATGTTGACTCTGAATGGCTTGAGTAAAGACTGGGGAGGATCAGTGGAAATACTATAGGCTGTATGGTCAGCAAAATGGAAAAACTGGTAAACTCACAGATCTGTGTGAGAATGAGCAGAGAGCTTAGAGATGAAGCACTTAAAATATCATTTTCTGGCTTACTAGACTTTTAGTTCAACAAAAGCTTACTGGGATTTTTAAGCAGGTATTAATTCAAGTTTCAGACAACAGTCTTCAGTCTTTGAATTTGGAAGTGGTATGAGTGGGGGGTTTTTTGTTTGGTTGGTTTTTGTTTGTTTTTGTGGGGGGGGTTGTGGTTTTTTTGGGTTTTTTTTTGTTTTGTTTTTTTTTTAAAAAATTTCTGGTGCTTTCTGTCAACTGGAAAAAAAAAATAAAATTTGGAATAAATATTGATAAATTTCCTGCTCTGAATTACACCTGTCTGGACAGGAACCCACATATTTGCTTGAAAAATGCAATTATATTTTGAAAAGATAAATTGAAAAAGTGTTATGGAGTTCCATGCCCTTTAACAATTTCATAATGAAATTCATCTAACTGTACTTATAAATTCAGTTGTTATTATTATTTTTCTTAAAGTCAGACAGAAATATTGATTCTGGTGTTTCAGCACTTTGTAAGATGTTTCCTCTTTTTTTTTCACCACAGCACCAAAGGTTCATAAAGACATGAGCAACTCATTTATGTCCTCCGGGGTTTTTTTCTTAATAAGCTTCTGCAGTAACTAATTGGAAAGCAGACATGTGTTCTTCTGTTCTTTTCAATACATTGATCATTTCTATGCTGAAAAATTCTTGTAAGCAGAATACTGAGATAATGCTGCAATTCCTTTGAGGTCCTGCAAAACATAATCTGCTGTGCAGAGAAGACTGTTCTGAAATAGTTGTTTCCTAAATTAAGCTGCCTCTGGATGCAGCAACAATAATGAAGAGTTTCTCATCAATTAAATAGATGTTATTCTGATTTTCTTTTGTCTTTCCATCATTTACTGTTTCCTTCTATCCTTTCCACTAATCAGACAATTATAATTAAGGTTTGGAAAGCTGTAGACAAAATAGTGTAAGTTTCCATCCCATATGAGATTTACATGTTGAAGTAATACTTTGATCAGATATAAATCCAGTTGGCATTTTTAAATTCACACTCATTCACACCTCAGATTTAGTGGAAGGACTATTTATCAGCTGACATCTCATTTCAAGCTTAATGGAAAATATAAAAACTGTATTATTTGTTTTAGGACAACCATGGTGAAACCAGCCTAACACAAACTCCAAGATCTAGAAATGTAGCAGTTAAAAATTAGAAACTAACCAAACATAAAACAAATAAAAACCCCAAACAACAACAACACGAAGAAGAAATTCCACACCCCCAAGTATCTGAAACTACTTTGCCAGTTTAGTCAGATGTACAAGTCTGGTTGTCTTTAATGTCTTTATTTTAAATGTAAAGAACTAAATAAATCAGGTTGCCATATGTTCTGTCTTTATTTTGTGAGTGGAGAGAAGGATACCTGATTCAGAACCAATATTGTGTGATCGCCTGACTATATAAAGAGAAGAGCAGAATTAAGGTGTAATACTCAGTTTTCGCTCCTAGACTTCTGGAATAGCTATTTAATGAGGAACAGAGTATTATTTCTAACTTACATCTTCCTATTTTAATTCTTTGGCATTACTCAAATTATTGCTGTGTCTGCTTCATCCTAAACCACATCTTGGGACAATCATCACTTCTGTTCTCAGCCTCTTTTTCCTCCAGTACTTGTTCTTTTCACTTTTTTCTGTGCAGGGATAGATTCTCTGTCATTCAGGTGGCATTTCTAGGATATAGTGAAGATGACAAGAGGAGAAATAGTTGTTCCATCCTTAAACTCATACTACTGAGTACTCTGATATAAATCAACTTTAGTCTGCTGTTTGAATTTTTTGAACAATCTTTACACTTTTGTCAATCATCTCTCATCCATGTTCTCATGCTTACCCCTTTCCTGACTCTCCTCTCTGCAAAAGCCTCTTAAGTGCTAATAAAAAACAAATCAGCATGCATCACAACAACTGCAATATCTCTTTTCATTCAGCTTGTCACCAGATATTATTGCTCATTCCCTCATCCCCCCATCCCACACCCTCTTTCCCCCTTTGTTTCTTGGAGAGATCTTTTATTTTCTTTTCTTGGGCAGCCTAGCATACTTTTAGCAAAGCATGCCTGCTGCTCTGTGCACCAGGCCTCTGGTTTTCTCTCTGCAAAACCTTCCTTTAAACTCTCTTCTTTCATTAGACTGATGTGTTTTAGCTGGACACAGAAGTAAGTGCACAGTAGACACATTAGAAAAGTTCATTAATAATGACTCAAGCACCTGCTGGGGATAAGACATACAAAGTGTTGGGTATGGATTATATTTCTAGTTTATGCGAACTATAGTGCAATCAATCCATCATGGCCTTGAGAAAAGAAGGCAAAGTTACTGATCTGAAGAAATGGCTATAATGGAATAGAGAGCTCAATGCAATGGCACAAGGTTTAGAAGGCACCTTGAACATCTCTGTTGTGTCTGTCTGATCTCCCTTTCAGAGGAAAAAAAAAAAATCCTAAAGGAATTAAGGGTCTGCTGGGTAATAGCTCTGAACATGTACATTGTTTACAATATAGGCTTGCTTGAACTGGTATGCAGCATTTTGAGTCACGTAGCTTCAGGCAATCATTTTTAGAGGCAAGGACATTTATATTAAAAAATAGGACAGTATCAGAGCAGGGTTATCAGGAGTCTCAAAATATTTATAAATGTTTTGCATGTACATCCCTGCAGAGGCAAGTTGAAAAAGGTGAAAGAGATAAACAGCCAGGTGATAAATTCCACTATCATCTGCCTTCAAGATTTCTGAACTGAGAGTTATAATTCACTACCCTCTTTAGAACTGCAATCCTCAAGGTTGGATGAGCTTTTCTTCCACAGCTGATCTCCACAATCAGTTCAGAATATGACTTTCGTGGCTGACAACCCAAAACATTGCATGCTACAGGTTTTCACAGATATTGCCTGAACCATGCTCACATGGGATTTGCAAGAACATCTTTCTGGCACAGATAATAAATGGGTCTTTTCTTCTTACTGCACCTGCTTATTACAGAGAACAGTCAGGTGCTCCTTAAATAGGCAGATGGGTTACTACAGCTCAGAAAAGAGTCAGGTACTCCTGAAATAGACTGTGGGTTACTACAGCTGTCTGATGTGAAAGCATCACCGTGTTCTGCTGCAGCTACATCTTTCTTGACGAGCAGACAGGATTTAGTGCACACTAGCACTGAGGACAAAGCTTTTCCTTGGTTTTAATGTCATTACAAAATTAATAGAAAGGACTGCAGAGCCCAACCTGCTGTGTATATTTATCATGAGGACTAGGCCTTCGTATTGACTAAAACATTTTGCATTGCATTTGCATTTACATTGTGTTTCCACTTGAATTGGAACAGGAAGACTTCTATTATACTGCTAAAGTATTATTTTTACAAAACTTCCTGTTTATTGGTCTCTTCACCATTCACATAATATCAGTTTAGTCTGTTTGTATTCCACCTACTGTTACGTGAAATTATTTCATGGATGGAGTGAATTTCAAATAAAATATGCATGAAATTAACTGTTTTCTTTCTCTCATTAACAGTAATAGCACTTACAGCAAATGATTTCCCATCCAGTGGGATTTTTTTTAAATAATAATAAATACTCAGCCCAATTTTATTAGGCAGCTCCATTTCCTCTACAATTTTTGCAAAACTGAAATATGAGTACATGACTAAATGTCTTGCTGTCTCTGTGTTCGTTTGTGTGACTACTCACTTTGGCATGCTGATTTGAAATACTAATTGCAGTAATTTCCCCATTTCTTTTCCACAATAAAGTGCCCTTCAGAAAGAGACTGTCAGTTACATTCTTTCAACACAGATGACAGCAGGAAAGCCAAACCTTGGCAATCTACATGGAATGAGTTTCTTATTCTACTTTGCCTCAAATTTATATTAACTTATTTGAAGCAGTTCAAAAGCTGAAAATATTGTGTCAAACTTCTACTTTTTGTGACAGGTTAAGCTTTACATTCAGATTACAAGGTGGATGGGTATTTTGGGAAATCAAGTCAGATGATAAAAACTAACTGTGGTGATGGCATGCTGTGCTGGTTTTGGCTGGTGTAGAGTCAATTTTCTACACAGTGGCTGGTGTGGGACTCTGTTTTGGATTTGTGCTGAACACAGACACAATAATAGAACAGGGTTTACACAGAGCCAAGGCCTTTTCTGCTGTTCATGCTGCCATGCTGGCAAGGAGACTGGAAGTGCTTGGGATGTTTGGAGGAGACACAGCCACGACAGGGGACCCAAACTGACAAAAGGGATGTTCAATGCTATGTGGCATCGTGCTCAGGATATAAAGTGAGGGGAAGAATGAAGAAGGGACATTTTGAGTCATGAAGTTCTTCCTCCCAAGTCACAAGTGATGGAGCTCTGCTGTGGTGGAGATGGCAATGCCTGCCTGCCCATGGGAAGCAAGGAATTCATTCCTCATTTTGATTTGCTTGTGTGAGCAGCTTTTTCTTTACCAATTAAACTTTTTTATTATCTCAACCCACAAGTTTTCTGTCTTTTTCCTTTCTGGTTTTCTCCCCTGTCTCACTGGTGGGGAAGTGAGTGGCTGCCTGGGGCTTGATTGCTGCTTGGTGTTAAACCATGGAACATGCAAAGGTGTTCACAGTTACTTCAGAAAGGGAATGAATTGTAAAAGCCCTGTTCCTTTGGTAATGTCCATAACCTACACAAAGAAGGGGAAAAAATTTAGTGTTCTGTGTCAGTCATGATTTGAACAGTGGCTATTCTCTAACTGTGCCTGAGAATCAAATGGGCCCCATGGCAGGCAAGCCAAGTGCAAGAGGTGATGTTCACCTGAGAGGATTCTGAAGGAGCGGAAACATACTTCTCTTCTTGGCTCTAATAATGTTCATTGTAATATCAAAAAGCCTAGGAGATGGTGTTTTGCTCTGGAGTCCCTTAAGCAACATTTCTCAGGCACAATTCACAAATATGTCATCTTTAAGGAGCGCATAACGTAAGTAGAAGAGTGGATGAGCAGACCTAGATCAATGGGAGGAACAAGAGAGCAAATTCTGGTTGACATATTTTACCATTTACAAGTGGTTTGGAAGAGAAATTTTCAATGGCTTTGGGTTCTGTGGAGCAGCAGCTTGGTCAAGCATTTGAGAACATGGGATTTAGTAAGCACTGCTGTCATATGACAACCCCTTAAGGATTCAAATACATGGCACCAGAAAGATGATGAGCAGCAAATCATTTACCAGTTGAACCAGTCAAGTGAAGTTACTTGTTTTATGAGGTTTTACTACATTCAAGCTTTAAAACTTTAAAATTCAAGTTTTACCAGGGCTTTAAATGTGCCTACACATGTAACAATAATATGGTGTAGAAACAAAACTTTACCTTCTTGTAGAAATTCATTTCTAAGACATGTTTCCTGGAAGATGACACTAAGCTTTACCAAACAAACTCAGACTGGTTAGTGGGATATATGTTAGCAGTCTGGTTTTGTTTTAGCAGGAAGAAGACAGCAGAAAGTTTAATTTGCAAGCGTTTGCTCTTTCAGAACAGGCAGTCCAACCCATGGTCTGAGCATTGCTCAGTGGCCAGCTGCAGCATCACACATTCATGTTAGGGTTTTCATGCACTTTTTGTGGAAGGACAGACTAGACTGGAAACAATCATGTCCTGTATGGTGCTGAGTGCTACTTTACAAAAGCTTATGCCTGTCCTATTAGGTTAAAATCCACAGGAGGTAAATACAGTGAAGTGGATGTGGTTTGAGGCCTGTTCACGAAATCTTGAGCCCAGGAGAATAAAGACAAATTTCCAGTTTTGAGACTGATTCAGCCCCTGCACTCTGGTGAGCAAATTTCACTTGTGTCTTGCATCCTACCCACGAGGGACAAGCCTGACTGAGTCAGGTGGTTAAATCGAATGGAGTCCCATTGTGTTGCCAGAGCAACACAAAATTCAGGATGAAGACCATGACACATTTTGATTCCCCTCTATAACATGTAGAGAATAACACCTACTGAAGCAGATGCTGTTGAGTTCATTATGCATTCATAGTTTATGCATTCAAATTGCTGAAGAAAAGTAACATTTTTATGCTTGTTATATTACAGATAAATATTTGAATAATAATCTTGTGTATTAAATGGGAATTGAACACAGTGTTACAGCAATCAGTTTCCAAATTGTGTAACCTGTGGACCCAAACCCACGCACTGTATTTCTTCACAGCTGATTAATTTGGTTCTCCAAGTCTCAGCTCAATCATCCTTTGTGTAGCAGTTGTAGGAGCAGGATCAGAGGTTTCCTTCTCTTTTGGACTCAGGTTCAAAGTCCTGAAAGATAAATTTCTGTTGGTGGCAAAAAGATGTCTGCATCATACTGAGGTTTGTGGGATGGGTGGCTGGCCTACATTTGTGTGTATATGTATATATATATGAAACAAGAGTCCCTTAGAATATCCTGTGACACTGTAATACCACCCTGGCTTCACTGCCCTGCCAACTGGCTATCCTAACACTCCAGTCTGAGGAAGACTTTTAATGTAAGAAGAGACATTTAATCTGAAAGAATAGCCAACAATAATGAATCGTTAGTTTTCTGTAAATAATGGTGAAAATAAAATATCTGGTAAAGCCTTGAACCAGCAGGTATTATGTTCATAGCTAATGTGATCCTGTGTATATGCTTAGTGATGACAGTATTCAAAGTTATTTTGGGTAATTAATAACAGGCATGGATGTTGCATTTCAATTACCTTTTCTCAGCTATATAGTGTGTAGTCTTTTTATGGTTGTGTGTATTTTGGGATTGTCTGCTGTTTGCCATCTTTATTTTATGACATGATATCTATTTCTGTGATGTAAAAAATCAGTGTAACATTTCTGATTCAAATGATCTTGTTAAAAAAAAGAGATTGTTTAAAAAATGATTAATTATTATTATGGGCAAGAAAATAAAATAAATTGGTTGCAGGAAGTGCTCTCTGTTAAAGAAAATTAGTTTGGTGTCTCTCCATTAAGTGTTTTTCACAGCCAGTGGATGGCTAAATGTCCATTTGTCCTTGGAAATAAGTGTGACAAAAGAGGTTAGAACACAGCAGTTCTTCTTTGAGGAAGTTTTTGCCTAATAAGGATGCCTAATGAGAAAAATCAGGAATCCATTTGAGATGGTAATGGCACCCTATAAAAATGTGTCACTTAAATATCTTAAGTTCATGAAAATAGTTACTCATGACTTTTCTAGATCAACGAAAACCCTGTTTTCAGAGACCTACTTCTCCCACGCTCACCTTCTTTTTTCTTTTAAAGTCTACTTAAAGTAAGAGATCTAAAAGATCTTTTCTAAAGTTTATCAATAGATGAGTTATGTAACTATGAGAGCTGCTTTCACATGCTTTACATGTGAAAATTTACAGCTTTGTTAAATGAAAATAAGGCTGTAAATGACAAAAAAAAATTTAAAAAGATGATATTGGTAATCTGTCTTTTCCTCTCATTGTACAAATATGGCTGGGTTCCGAGAGATAAGGATGTGGGTATCCATAGACATATAGAAAATGCATATATCAGAAAAATGCATCAAATAACTTGTGCTGCACAGAAATGCTGCTGGGGAAATTTATTTTCTTGGTTAGTCACTTGATTATTCCCTGGTTCACAGACATGAGCATTCCTGTCACAGACCTTCAATCAACATCTCCTTATGAATCCATTGTTGCATCTTGAAAGGAACAAAGGAAGAAAGACAAACACATCAGCTGATGGTAGCAAAAGTACGTGACCAGTTTATGGAAAATGAAAGATAAAAACATGAAGGAAAGCAATGTACAGGGAGGTTGCATAGTTTGCCAAATTGCTTCCAGCTAGCAGCAGCTACATAGAGACCACTGGGTTGTGGTGCTCCACAGCAGATCTCTTCTACTTCTCCTTTTCAGAAGCTATATCTAATTTTCTTGGCTCATTGTTTATTTTCTGTTACCTCATGTTTTAAGTTTATAGCTTCTAATTTTTTTTCCACTCCTTTTATGAGATCTTCAATACAGTTGAGGTTTATTCTTTAATGTTAAATATGTTTCAGAGACGAAAATTATTTATATAGGTCATTGCACATTTTTTCAAAAAAAGCTTTTCAAAATGCCTCTTAAATGGCCATCTGTCTAATGCAGTAGGTCTTGCTTCATTTAAACCCCTTGTCTGTAACTGAACAAGTAGAGATTTGGATACAAAACATCAACAGAAGAGAAGAAAAAGTGCATCAAATTTGGTAAGCAAAATAAAAAAAACTTGAAGGCCAAGTGAGTGTTTAACCTGTTGGAACAGAGTTATATTTTTATGCTCCAAAAATTTTGTCTACCAAATTGAGAGACCAAAATAAATGACAGAGAAATAAATCATGATCTGCCATTCTGCCTTAATTTATTTCAGTGAAATTGCAGTGCAGAGTTATTGGATTGGTCAGGCCCATGAAGAAATTAAACAAGTTGCTACTTTTTGGACATGCTGGGTACATTCATTAAGATTAACAATTTCTTTTAATTATGGATGTTGAATTCTTCAAGGCAAGTCATTGATTTTTACTGTAGAAATTGCTTTAACTTCTACTAAAAAGTGGCTATATAGGACATATGTAGAAAAGAAAAGTGAAAAACATCTGAATATGTATTTATATCCCACTTTTATGTAAGAGTAATATTTGAGTGTTGAAAAGTGATATTTTTTACCAGATTTTTTCAGATAGTAATAGCCAGCAAAGCTGGCAAATGGTTATTCTGTGTGTATAAACTAATACAACTTTAATTTTTGTGAATTTGGAAATAAAAGGAAGCAATGGGCATGAGGTACAGTATGGGAAAATTGCTTTTGTAAGGAAAAAAAGATCCCACAGTTGTGATGTTCAACACAGGGATAGCAACCCAGAGAAGATGTGCAACTCCATCCTTGGAGATATTCAAGCCTCATCTGGACAAAGCCTTGTCCTTTGAGGCTCTGAGGTTAATGAAAACTCAGTCAACCCAAACTAACTTTGGTTCAACCTCCTACTGAAAGCAGGGACAACCTCAATGACCCTCTGAGTTCTCATGCAAACGATATAATTTTGTGATTTGTGATCTGAGTCTTGTAAACAGTGTTATCCTTGTAGATATTAACCATTTTCAGTATGGATTTTCATTGCTAGGATTCATTGTATTTGCAGAAAAGTGACATAACATAAATGCAGTTCTTTTTCTCTCTATATACATGGAAAGCAAGTTTTGAATCAACAACCAATTGCCAGAAAACTTGGTGGGTTTTCAAAGCCCTTAAGTTGTCAGGCTTTGATTTTCACACTAAATATTTGTACTCTTCCATGAGATTGAATAAGAGAACCAACACCACCATAATAAAAAGAATGTCATTGGCCATGTTGTCTGAACACTTGCCCATTCATCATTTGCCTACTGACATTCAGAGTTCATCTGTAAAAATGACCAGTCATTCCCATGTTACAAAATAACTGGGTCTGAAATATGAGTGAAAGAGAGATGCCTTGATTAAAACTTGCAGCTTGTAGCATATTCCTAAGGATGTTGTCTGCAAAATATAAGGATTCATATATATTCATATATATATAAATTTACACATATATAAGCTGGAGAGGTATACAAGAACCTCATGAAGTTTAACAAAAGGAAAACATAAATCCTGCATCTGGGGAGGATCCTCATGCACCAATATATGCTGGAGATTGCCCAGCTATAAAGCAGCTTTGCAGGAAAACACCTGGGGTTCCTGGTGGACACCAAGGTGAACATGAGCCAGCAGTGTGTCCTTGCAGCACTAAGACTCCTCAGCTCAAGGGACATGATCCTTCCTCTCTACTCAGCACTGGTGAGAGGACATCTGGAGGACTGTGCATGGTTCAGGAGGGACAGGAACATAATGATAATATCCATAATATCCAATCTCCAGACAGACTGATGGAAGGATTGGAGCATCCCTCTTATAGGGAAAACCTGGGAGATTTGGGATGGTTCAGCCCAGAGAAGAGAAGGCTCAAAAGAACATAAATACACAATAAACCTATATAATGTATTCAATATGATGCAAATTATATTAATATAAGTATAGGTAATATATAATTAAATTATATAAAAATCTGAAGGGAAGATGTAAAGAAGACAGAGACAGGTTTTTTCAGTGATATCCAGTGGCAGAACCACAAACACAAAATGGGCAAAAAATTAAATACAGGAGATTCCATTTGACCACAACTTTTTATTTTGAGGCTATTTTTTATTATGGGCACTGGCACAGGCTGTCCAGAAAGTATTGTGGACTGTGAATCTTTGGAGATATTCCAAAGCCATCTAGACATGGTCTTGGACAATCAGCCTTTGATGGCCATGCTTGAGCAGGGCTATTGGGCCAGATAATCTCTGGAGGTCTCTTTATACCCCAACTATCCTGTGGTTCTGCAGTTCTGGGATATGACTGGGGTGCCATGGTACATTGCAGAAACTTGTTTCTTGGCTACAAGAAACAAGGCTAGGAAACCACTCTCTTCACAGAAGCCAGTAATATGCATTACTGGGGATGAGAACAAGGAATTCAGGTTAAATTGGAATAATTTTTTCCCAGATGCTATCCTCCATTTTCATATCCTCTAAGTCTTTCTGAAAGGGGTGGTATTATCTTTCTAGTAGGTCCTGAGATATGTTGACATTGTTACTTTTTCCTTTCTGATTTTCTTTCCTATAGAACTAGCTAAAGGAATTTTCCCAATGGCTGTGGGAAAATGTTTAGGAAATAAACTCACATACATTTTTTCTGGAGGTGGATCCACAGTTAGATCTCTGGGAGAGATCTATAAGAAATCAGTATGATGCAATCTTCCTTGTTTGTTTTTTTTCATTCTGTTTTAAATCTTAGAATTTTTAGATCGACATGCAAAATCATTGAGTTTAACCATTACCCCACCACTGCCAATCCACCACTAAATCATTTCCCCAGGTGTCACATCTACACATCTTTTAAACACCTCCAGGAATGGTGACCACTTCTTTAGGCAACCTGTTCCAATCCTTTCTGTGAAGGAGTTGTTCTTAAAATCCAATCTAAACCTGCCCTGGCATAAGCTGAGGGTGTCTCCTCTTGTCCTTACACTTGCTGAGGTTCCCTTCCAACCTGATATTCCATGAGTTCATGATTATTTTATCATAATAGAATTTAAATAAAATAATTGTTGTGGCCAACAAAAATGAGAAAAACATGATGGATCAGTACTGCTTCCCCATTTTCTCCCTCTCTGCTCTATCCAGCCATCAGCCATAGATAATCTGATCACTTAAGACTGTCTAACAGGTATTTGTGCATTTCAACAAACAAGGATTGACTCTGTTTTGTCCTGTGCCAGCATGGGCAATATGTTACTGAAGAGACACCCAGGGAATTCCAGACAAGAGCTTGATCAAAACTCTACAAGGATGTAGAAAGTATTAGGAAGATTCACAATTCTTTATCACAACCAGTGAATAACTGTGATGTCTGTGTGCATCTACCAGGTGTTACTGCATTTTGTTATCATCATAAATTGACTTCAAAAGGTCAGATAAAAAAATGGTTGTTTAACACTTTTTTACTAAAGTCAAAGATTTGCTATTTTAAATTTGGAAACAAATGTGTGTATTGCACCAAGTCCTTTAGCTTGATATTTCACCTCTGGTCACTGTTTAAATAATAATGCAAAGTACCACATATTAAGATGTAGTTAGCAATATTTTGGAACAGGAACTCCAAAATTAATTTCCTAATAATTACAATCTATTTTAGAGTATCTGTTATTTACTTCAATGTCAACAGTAAGAGACTTCTTTGTCAGACTCACAATAATCAATGCATCTGGCTTTCTTACTACATTCACAGTGTGTGCTGTATTGACTGTGATGAGAGAAAGTGTGTGGATTAGAGTAATGTAATTGTTTGATGTGCTGTTCGATTTTCTTGTTATCAAATAAACATTCTACTTTGTCCTGACATCACTGAAATATCAGTAAAACTGGATGATTTGATATGTTATTGAAAAAGGCAGGAGGTATGCTTTATGTTAGATTCGTTGTTGTTGTTGTCATTACAAAGAGAATTAGTGAGGAAATATTTATTTGTGAATGTCTGTGCATATTGCTGAGAGAGAAGGTTATGTGCAACCATGCTGTTTGCTATTGATTCCTGTTCTATCTTTGATAGCTCATTTTTGTTTCCAGAAAACAATCCTGGAGTGGAGAGTTAAACTGGCCAATTGTGGACCGTGCCAATTGATTCTTGAAGTTTAAGTAATTGGCCAGTTAGGAAATATTGTGTTTTGGTGGCTGGCTAATAAAAGTGGACATGTGGAGGAGAATGAGGGGGCATTGACTATTACTCAATGGCTTTCACTGCTAGGCATGCCACACTGTATGAAAGATCCTATTTTTGGTGTGGAATTTGTCCCATAAAATCTGTCAGAAAATACCAGCATGGACCTCTGAGAAGGTCCTCACTCAATTACCCTTTACAATCAATGGGCAGCCCGTTTTCAGTTAAAAAAAAAAAAAAAAAAAAAAAATCCCAAAACCAAAAACCATCAACATGTTAAAAAAATACATTAATCTAATCTGAAAGTAGACGTTAACATGGGATCAGATTAATTGATTCCTTAATTCCATTAATTCCATTCTTCATTAGCTGCAACAGAAGCCCCAACAGCAAGCTCTGACATAGCCAGGTCTGCTAAAGGGAGTCTGATGCTTCAGTCTGCCAGAAGCCAGGGGGTGTGACAAATGTATGGAGGTCAGGCCAGACCAAACCAGAATTTTATTTTATTCCATTATCTTCTTTTTCCTCAGCAGCAAGCATGTGTCATAAGCCAAGGTCAGTTACTATCAAAGTTATCTCATACCATAGCATAACGGAGATGAAACCTAGTTTATGAGCACCTTTTCTTTGGACCTTGGCTTGCATTGCACATGAGCTTTCACTGATTGGACAATCAGAACCAATATCCCTCGTAAAAGATAAATATCTGCACAGGTGATATCTCTGTTTGGAACAATTGAAGTAAAAGGAGCAGTAAAACTATCACACAGAAACAGCCCACGTTCCTCTGTAGAGGACATATTTGAAAAGCTTTTGAGTCAGGTTTATAATTTAATTTTAAAATTAAAATTTACAATTTTACAATTTAAATTTATAATTTAATTAAGCAGACTCTAAATGAAAGGAAAGGTAAAAGAAAATATCAGCTACAAATACTCCTACTTCCTATCACACTGCCAGATTTGAAATACCACAATGCAATAGGGTTAAGAAGTGAAGCAATGTTAATGATGGAAGATGGAAGAATTCATGCTAAATTATCAAATATCTAGATCAATATGATATATCTTCATGGGACATCTGAACAAGTAGACTGTAATATTCTAGTTTGCTTAGAAACTGCTCAGAAGCATCTGAGCTTACCTACTCAGCATTAGTTAAAGATTAATTTAAGATTTATAGAAGATTATAAACTTCTCTTGTGATTTTGTCTGGCCGGTAAAAGTTCATTGCAATGAAGAACTGGTAGAGAAGCAAAATCTGGTTTCAAGGGCTAGATTGAATTTCTTGTTAATGTAATTTTCTTCTCCATTTTCTTTGTAAGTACAACTCTTTTGCAAAGTCCTTCCCAGAGGATGAGCAGAAGGCAGAGCTTTTCTCCTGATTTGCACTAACAAATATTGCTCTCCAGTGTCATCAGAACTCCTGCACACATTCATTTGATACTGTTGATAGCCACAGTGCATATAATCACAGACTCAGGGTAGCAGGTTGGAAGGGACCTCCAGGATCATCTGGTCCGGCCTGGTTCAGCACTCTGACCAGACGAATTCTAAAAGTGTCCAACTTCAGGGAATCCACCACTTCCTTGGGGAAATTATTCTCATAAATTTTTCATTTTGTATCCAACTGGAATCTCCCCAGGAGTTACTTGTACCCATCACCCCTCATCTTTTCCATGTGACTCCTTTTAAAAGAGGAGTCTGATCTTTGTTGCCATCCTTTAGATACTGGAACATAGTGAAGTTGTCTCCCCCAGGCCCTCTTTTCTCACGGCTGAACATGCCCAGTACTCTCAGCCTTTTCCCATGTAGGCTTTCCCCTCCATTGCTCATCTTGGTGGAGGCTCTTTGGACTCTGTCCAGCCAGTCCACATCCTTTTTGTATAGCAGGGACCAAATCTGAACACAGTGTTCCAGGCCTGGCATTCATAGTATTGCATATTAGAGCCATTTCTGGCCCTAGAATTCCACTCTGCTGGCTGAGTAGGGTGGGATGATGAGATCTCAATCTCTGCTGGGGATGTCCTGGTCATGCAGCCCAGTGTCCTGCTGGCTTTCTCTGCCCCAGCTGCACACTGGTCACTCATTCTGAATTTGTTGTCACCTGGATCTCTAGGTCCTTTTCCACAAAGCTGGTCCCCATCCTGGCAGATTCCAGTCTGTGCTGCAATCCCAAATTATGTTTTCCCAGGTACAAGACCTTGCATTTGTCTTTGTTGAACTTCATATGTTCCTGTTAACCCACTCTTTCAGCTAATCCAGGTCTGTCTGGAAATTATCAGAATATACACAAGCAGTGTAAATGATACAATTACAGCACATTTAATGTCATCCAGAACTAGAACTGGATAAAAAGATATATTTAAATTATTACACATTTGTTTTCAGCCTTAATTAAGCCAGCAATAATTAATAGATTCATGTGTGTGTGTACTAAAGAATATTCCATTAAAATATGCTTTGGAAATGTCAAAACACGTTGTTCCAGCATGGTCCAACATTGATCAGCTTCCTTGACAGCTGGAGACACTCATGGGACTTTTAGTTTGAATGCTTCAGGCCCCTAATCTCTCCTGTGTGTTTGATTTTCCAGATGGACAACTGTTCCAGGATATGCTATAACCTTACTGCCCCAGGGTTCAAACAAAACAGGTCAGCGTACTTTAGTGTATTCTGAATTTCATTCAGGCCAAGACTCTGACCTACAGTACAGATCCAGAATGAGAGGCAGTGACCTTCAACTTGCATGAAAGTGGATGTCCAGAGGGCTGCAGGTTAATACTGAGTTGACACAGAATATTTCAATTCAGTGTGAGGAGCCAAATGTGTCGATTCATGTCGGCACAACCCAAAATGAAGACAGGACAAACACCAAAATTCACATGGTTAGTGAGTAGGCAACAGATCTCCACAAAATTCCCCATCATTACTTTTTACAAATCCACTTTCTCAAACGTTGCTTTTTTAGGTTTTCTGTTCCATGGTATCTGGACACCTGGCAGAAAAAAGCAGCAATCAGTTGGACTCAGCAAGTCTTTCAAAACTTCAATCAATCTTGCAAGGGTATTGGCTTTAAAATTTGTAGCTGTGAATGTTTATATATTTTCCAGATCTTTTCCTGCTTTTCCAGCTTCCTCACTCTCTCAAAGACACACACATTCACATACACTTATACTCCCACCTTTACATGTTGGAGAACCTCTTGTGTACGCTCCAATCTCACCCTCTCTTTCAGGCACAATCCTCTACACAATCCTCTACAGAGTAAAGCTTCTTTACTGTCTTTACTTTTCTTTAATCTCTTTCTTCTAATGACACCAAAATCCTATAAGGTAAAAGATGATCTCTCTGGGAACAACTGAAGAGGGGAACAAGATGCAATTCACATCTCCTTCATTCTTTACTGGAGAAGATTAGTGTTGTGGTAATTGTTGTGTTCCCATTGGAAACATGAAGGAGATATAAAGCTGTAACTGCTTGCTCTTTTCCTTCAACCTTGGTTTCACAAGGTTGAATCCAATCCAAATGGGATGTGTTATAAAGCATTCTTATGCTTTTTTTTCATGCCTCCAATGCAGACTTTTTGGGATATCAGGATTTCTCTTTTTTTTCTTTCTTTTTAAGGTCTCTTTCCCATTTTTGTTTATATTGGCCAATATCAAATGAAAATTAAGTACAATAATTCATTTAAAACCAAACTCTGTTATATCTATAATTCCAGGAGAGCAATCCCTGTCTGGTCCCAGGGATGCTCCTGCAAACATGTCAGTTGGTATCTTAGGAATACCTGCCTCACAATGTGCCCACCAAGGCTCTCACTGATGGGGCGGCAGGAAATTACACACCTTTCCTGGTCTTGCAAATCTTACTTCAATAAGCAAAGCTCAAATTGCTGTTTTCATACGACACATTTGAGCTCTCCTAAATGTTCATGACAGTGAGGTTCTAATCCATTGTCTCCTTGCATGGCAGTGCCAGCCTGCTGTGTCATCTCCACATCCAAAACACCACATTGCACCCTCATTATGGCAACGCTGCTCATGGGATTTACAGCAGATGCTGACTGATATAATGAGAAAGCCCACGACACCTACAGCCTGTGTCATTCACATCTACTGACACTGCTGCAGCACCCAGCTCTGCAGGACAGGGCCATCTCTCACTGTGGGCTCCAACCCCAGAACTGTAGTCTGGTTAGAAAAGTGCGTGTTGTAAGAAATAGGGCAAGGAAGGCAAAAGATCATGGCTGAGTTGAGACCTGCTGGTCAAACTAAAGGACAAGAAGGAAATGCATTAGCAGTGGAAGAAGGGACATGTATCCTGGGAAGAGTATGGAGTTGTGGACTGGTTGTGTAGGGTTGGGGTCAGGAAGGCCAAGGTGCAGCTAGAGCTGAAGTTGGTAAGGGATACAAAGAAAAATAAGCATTTCTAGCCAAAAAAAGGATTCAGGGGTTGAGAGGAGCCCTGAGGAGAAGGACTTTGGGGTCTTGGTGGATGAGAGGCTGGACACGACCCAGAAATGTGCACTTGCATCCCAGAAAGCCAAAGGTGTCCTGGGCTGCTTCCAAAGCACCATGGGCAGCAGAGGAGGGAGGGCATTCTGCCCCTCTGCTTTTCTCTGGTGAGACCCCATCTGCCATGCAGCCTTTAGCTCTGGAGCCTCAGCACAGGAAGGACATGGACTATGCTCAGAGGAAGGTCCCAAAGATGGTCAGAGAGCTGGATCACCTCTCATATGAGGACAGGCTGAGAGACCTGGGTTTGTTCAGCCTGGAGAAGGGAGACCGTGTGGCATCCTTTCAGTACACAAAGAAAGTTTTTAGTAGGGCTGTAGTGACAGGACAAGGGGCAATGATTTTAAATTAAAAGAAATTATATATAGGCTAGATATAAAGAAGAAATTTTGTTATGAATGGGCTTAAGAAACAGTGGCACAAGTTGCCCAAAAAAGTAGTAGATGCTCCATCCCTGGAAGTGTTCAAGGTCAGGTTGGATGGGGCTCTGAGCAACCTGATTTAGCTGAAGTTTCCCTGCCCAAGTCAGGGGGTTAAAGTTTGATGATCTTCAAAGCCTCCCACAACCCCAGTCATTCTATGATTCCGTGTGCAAGTGGGATGGTGCCAACATTTTTTCTTCCCCGGGATACATATTTACTTCTGATAGCCATAGGTCTGTCCTTCCTGTGTTTCAGAGTGTTCTCTCCCTTCTTCTTCCAGGAAGACAGTAT
>VYXD01007851.1:52394-134201 GCA_013397195.1 Hylia prasina
AAAAACCCCAAAAAAAACAAAAAAACCAAAACCCCCCCCCCCCCCCCCCCCCCCACTTTATAAATTCAATCCCTTGTGAAATTTTTAGAAGTGATTTTTAGAGCATTGTGAGGCATGAGGCCATGGGAGTACTTAAGTTTTATCTTTTATTTAATTGCTTGTGAAGGTCCTGCCCTTGGCACTGTGGTTAATGGTTAAAACTGTTTTGTACTGAATTATAATTTATTGTGGTCAACAGAAATAAAGTTGATTGTACCTGTCAATAAGAACCTTGTCTCCTGTCTCAATATTCTTTAAGTAGATCAAATTCAAAGATTTTTCGTTCAATACAAATACACACAAACCTGTTGATTTCTCTTTCTTTAGACTGGATCCTGGAAAGCCCTGNCCTGGAGAAGGGAGACCGTGTGGCATCCTTTCAGTACACAAAGAAAGTTTTTAGTAGGGCTGTAGTGACAGGACAAGGGGCAATGATTTTAAATTAAAAGAAATTATATATAGGCTAGATATAAAGAAGAAATTTTGTTATGAATGGGCTTAAGAAACAGTGGCACAAGTTGCCCAAAAAAGTAGTAGATGCTCCATCCCTGGAAGTGTTCAAGGTCAGGTTGGATGGGGCTCTGAGCAACCTGATTTAGCTGAAGTTTCCCTGCCCAAGTCAGGGGGTTAAAGTTTGATGATCTTCAAAGCCTCCCACAACCCCAGTCATTCTATGATTCCGTGTGCAAGTGGGATGGTGCCAACATTTTTTCTTCCCCGGGATACATATTTACTTCTGATAGCCATAGGTCTGTCCTTCCTGTGTTTCAGAGTGTTCTCTCCCTTCTTCTTCCAGGAAGACAGTATTTGTCTAGCTCAGCAGGTAACACAATACAAATACACACAAACCTGTTGATTTCTCTTTCTTTAGACTGGATCCTGGAAAGCCCTGGTGGTTTAGGAAATAACCCAAAAGCTCCTACAGTGAAGGAGCTAAGCCATGTCAAGGGAAAAAAGAGGTTTACAAATCATATCTCAATGCCTTGGTCCCCAATTTGTGGAATGATGTAGGAGGCATTAAAAAAAAAGAGAGAGAACAGGTTTTAAAATTAGTAACTTACAGAAACAGTACATGGGCATTTGAAATATTTTAGAGTTCAGAGGGAAAATTAGTTGCTAGGCAAGATTATTGAAATATCTGCCACTGTTTTTTATAAGAAGGCAAAAGATGTCTACTAGCCAGACCAACAGTTTGCTCTCCTTTGGAAGTCCACTCTTTTCTCTACCATGAACTAGGGATTTTAACATGGGTTCATTTTTGCCCTTTTTTAGTGAAGCAATGGGGGAAAGCCAGGGGTTGGGTTTTTGGGTTGAGGGTTTTTTGTTTATTTCTGCATTTTGCATACTCCATTTTCTACTTGAGGCTGTTTGTTGGAACAGTGCCATGAAATACTGACACGCGCTGGAGGCACCAGATCTGATGAGACACAGACTTGGGGCCATTCTGTAGCCCACTGGTGGGTGTTCCCTGGTGCCAAGCTCAGAACAGAGCCATCCTTAAAGCTATTTTCTTCCCATAATAAAAGCTGCCAAGTTTCTAGCCCGTGGAAAACCTCAGCATATCAGCATCACACAGTCTGTATCCTCACTGCTGGAAAAGACAGCTCTTCTCACAGTGTGAAGGAAATTTCTTTCTTCTTCCTACTCTGTTCCATCCTTGAATAATGTGCCAAATGTACATTTTCTCCTGTTTCATAGTACAAATCACTTCCCCACCAGGAAGTAAATTGCAAAGCCCAACTCACTTAACATAGTTCCCCAGTATTGATTGGTATATGATCACAGAGCTAAAGATAAAAAGTTGAGAGCATTTTATGCCATTCCAAAGACCTGCCTTTTCTCCTTTTACCATTGTAAACATCTGTAGAATGATTGAAATGTATTTTTTGTATAACTTACTCATTATTTAGCTTTGCTTTTGCTCTCCAAATATACTAAACTTGTCTTCCATTCAGATCTCTTTTTTTGTGGCCTTGAAAGCTGCTTTACACCAAAGAAATAACCATAAAACAGTGATATTTAGAGATTTACCAGCAACACATAAATATTTATATGTACTCCATACTGAAGATTTTCCATTGAATCAAAATACATGTATAATTGAGGCATTTATATATAATTTTCATATGAAAGACACAAAACAGATGATACAGTTTCATGCTTTCATTTAATACACTGAGGTTGAGCTCAATGCTCTTTTATTTTTCCTTTGAAGATTTGCAGTTGTGTTGGCTTTTTGTCTTTGCTTACAGCAATCAGTCATGAAGATGCTTCAGAGGACCAGCTTTCTACCTCAGGAGACCTGGTTCCAGCCCTGATCTGGATCACGCCCAGGGAGGTTATTTGGTCTCCTCATGCTCTCTAGTGGCTGCTTCTCTGCTGAGCAGCTGCCATGCTCCAGGGAGGTCCAACTCTGGAGCAGCAGTGATGCTGCAGGACTTTGTAGCCTGAGCACAAAAGCAAAAACTGGAGGGTCCTTTTGACTTCATTATAGTCAGTCCTAAACCATGTCTTAATCTCTCACCTCAAAAAACCACAGAATAAATGTCTTGATGATAGTCATACAAATTTTTAAAAATAATTTCAGTTCTCCTCTTCCTGACTATAATCCCTCCCTTTGAAATCTGGAGTCAATAACGATGAAACTGATTTAAAAAATGGCTAAAAATTCAATTCTTCATTTGGCTCAACCTTATATAAAAATTGCAATTAAAAGAGCTATTGAGGTTAGTGGGAAAGGCCTCACTGACTTCAGTACCCCGGGGCCACATATATTTCTGGTTCTCTCTGTCACTAAATTTCAAGAGTTTGCAAATTTTAGTGGGATCTTCCCAGAAACAGAGTTTTTCATGCATTTTAGGATTGTAGATTTGCTGCTAGTGTATCCTTGAAATACAGAAATAGTCCACAGAAGTTTATAATGAAATTGGATTTTCAACCTCTAAAAATCCCAAAGATTTATTTCAAATTCTGAGCAACAATACAGATCAGAATTATTTTCTGAATAAAAAAGAAAATGCAGTAGAATAAAACTGACATTCAGCAAAAACAAATGAATCACTCTTGCTCATATCTCGAGCAGAAAGAAAGTGCCATATGAAGGAGATGATAGGTTTACTTTTCAACGATAGCTTTTATTTTTTGAAGGATTACTTCAGTTTAGTGCTAAAATACCACAAGAACAACACGGAATAGCATCATGGGGGATTTGTTCCTGGCTCTGGTCCTGGACAGTGGCATGATCCCCCTTCTCTTGCCTGTTGTGGCAGCCTGTTCATACACTTCTAGTGCAAGTCCAGCAGTGCCTTTGGGCTGCACACCTTGCCCCATTTCCATGTACAGGGGTGCTGGGGGAGCACCCCTGCTCTGCAGGCTGAGACCAAATTAGCCTGTTGACTTTCTTCCCACACACTGGGGGTGATACTGTGGGGATTTAAGAGAGGAAAATAAAACTGATGCTTTCCATTTGTGGGATGTAGGTGGTCAAGAGAAACAAAAACCCTTGCAGAAGTTTTACATGAGATACACAGATGGCTTTGGGGGTGTGGCAGACTCTGTTGATGTTAAAAAGAAGAAGGAAGCCAAAAAAGACTTGTGACAGATGCTTTCAAGCTGTGGAGTATTTAAAGAATATTGCATTAACTTCATAAATGTTAGAAATGTTTCCTAACGAAAATCAAGTTTTTATCAGTAGCTGTGTTCCCAGATAAATAAGACATGAGGTGTTTCCGTCAAGATGAAAAGGATGTAGGGAGGTAATTAATACTGTTTTCATCTTTGCAGTAGCTTCAAGTGGAAAATATTTGAAACTCATTCTCCAAGGGAGGGGGCTACCACAAAAATTGCCAAGGCAAACCAAAAGAAGCTTCAACCATTTATAAAAATAACAATACTGACTGGGACAGAGATTTCTTCTAATAACTCACTGGGACCAACAAGGGCAAATGCTTCAGAGCCCTAAAAGTGTTGGAAGACAGGTGCCCACCAAGTAGGTGCATTGGGTGGCTGTTTTGAGGCACATTTCCTGATCAATTATTTTGGTCTTGGTAAATAGTTCATAACCTTGGGGGAGCTGAAGAGGCTGGAGAAAAGTGTCAGAGCAGCTACTCAGGGTGAGATTTACAAAGAGTTGGAGGGGGGTTTAGTTAAGGGCCAATTAAGAGAGGCAGCACTATGGGATCCTGCCTCAAGAGAGCTGACAAGCTGAGATATCATAAGGGAAATGGAAGTGCAGTTACCTTAGAAACTGGAATGAGAACCTTACTAAATTATTAACATATCTGAAAATTAAGAAAAAAACTGTATTTCCAGTTATTAGAATACTAGGATGAAGGATCTCCTTTTGGAAACAAAGACAGTTTAATAATGAGTGAGCTGAGATTTATTCCTTTTTCTTTGCCACAAAAAAGGAAAGTCTCCAAGAAAGACCCAAACAACAATTAATTTCTTTTTCTTTAAACTCACACAAAATTATGTGTTTCCTTCCTACACATATCTAGTCTTTTACTGACCTCCTGGATTTTGTCTCCCTATTCTTTTTCCTTCAGTTCAGTTTATTTGGGATGGGCTCTAGCAATCTTGGCTATATGGAGAATTTCCAACGACCAAACCAGGCACAAACTGCAAATCCTTTTTGGCCTTTGGCCAGGATGGTCCTCCTCCAACAAGGTGCTTTGGGCAGTAGGTCCACCTTGGAGAATGCTAAATACTGTGAAATCAGAAGGCCATTAAAACCTTTGAAATTATAAAAGAGTTATGTTAAATTTGTTCATAAAAATGGAATTAATCTTAAAAGGGGAGAAATGTTGCATCAGACCTTCAGGAATCTCCACAAACAGGAAGATATTCTTCTTAGAGGTAGCTTGATTCTAAAAAAGTTGATTTCTCCTTGCTTACTATGTCTAAAATAATACTAGAAATTTTGCATTGTGGAAATGAGCTTAAGAGCTAATAAATGAGGATGTACCTGCAGTTTTTCCACTTAAGACCAAATACTCAAAAACTTGGGAAAGAGAATTGCTCCTCTTTAAATCCCAGTTTGATGCCCAACTTCTCACTGGGAAACCTAAAACTAAGAGGATTGATACAAAAGAAGTTTTGGGCCAGTCGTGTAGGACTGAAATTCCTAAGGGGAAAAGGGACAGAGAAAGCATGTTTCTGCCTGAGAAACACTGGGTAATCATCAAGGAAGATATCCAAATATTTGCTTGGAAATATTTTCACAGCTTGATATGCTATGCTGGAAAGTCCACACTCTGAGTGTCTCTATCCAAAAGCAGACTTGGTGCATGAGTGTGCATCCTGCTGCCAATGAGTCACCTGCAGGATTTCTCATCAGTTACAGTATTGGGGAAAGGGGAAAATGCAGTTTATCCTGGGCAGGATTATTGTAATGACATCATTTGGGCAAATAATTCCAAATGTTTTGCCGGAAGCAGTGGATAGCTACATTGCTCACTGGTTATTTCTCTTTCTTCCTTTTCTGCTGGATGCATGTTTACAAAAGCTAATTAGAGTGGACTGTGTTATTTACAGTGTTAGACTTTAGAAGGAAAAAGCTTACTGTATAATCTCTGCCTCAAGTGTGTTTGAGCAGAGATTACTGTAGGGGAACTGAAAGGAGCCAGCAGGAACAAACTCACCAATTATTTTAATACAGTCAAGAATTTCTATCCCCTAAGTGGCAGTAGGAAATATTCACATACTGGTTACTTGATACTGGATTATACAGGGTAGATATTTCTTTCTGTATTAACTGCATCATTTTGGGCCACAGTTTGTTTTAGACCGCTGGGCTTCACATTAAATTTTCAATACATTTAACATATGTAACAGAAATCAGAACTAGGAAAGGTCATAGTTTTTCCTTCTGGTCCTTCCTATCCCCTTCTTTTAAAAGTTTAGGACCCGCTTACTCTCCCACAGAAACTTTTTAAATTGTTTGGGGTTTTTTTTTCCAGTTTCATATGATTTCTGCTAAGGTTAGGAGGAGGTGCATGAGGCCTGGGAGAGATCAAACCTTTTATTAAGCTACAAAGGTAAAAATGTGAAATCCAAATATTTTCTTTGATGGAAAAGAATCCCTGGATAACATAAAGATTTCTATCATCTTGATCAGGAGAAGGCTATGTTTAGCAAACCTAGGGTTTCTCTCAAGGAACATTTGGTAGAGAAGGTTAAAAAGCATTAGAAACCTATTTGGTCCTACTTTGCAGGCAAATCAATTAGCGCTTCTTGGTATCAAGTTTCAAATACTTCAGCTGAGTCTCTTCAATTTATGCCAGTTATGGTGATCCCATTCATACCCAAATGCTAACAAACATGCTGGAAAACAATGTGTTTTCCAGAAAGTTGCTTTATCAAATGATAGGACAGTTTTGTCAGTAGAGGCTTCACAGAGAGGCACAGAAACAGAAAAAAGAGATAGAGAGTATTAGACAGCTCTGCTGGAAGTGCTGCTACTGCAGCAGTGGAAAACCAGCTTGATCTAAGCAATAATAAAGAATTGGAAACACATGAAACAATTCAGGATATTCCCATTCTCAGCTCACATGTTCAGTCCAAGTTTCAAATTCCACAGACTTTACTCAGCACAGGGAGAAAATTCTGAGCAGGGAGGCAAGGATAAAATATCATCCCTTCTTCATGCCTTCATTTAGACAATCCAGATTTGTGTTCCAAATGTACTCCTTGCTGTGGAGGTAGTAGTATAAAATGACATGTGTAAGAGAGAAAAAAATCTGCCCCCAAGACCATGCAAGAGAGGAAATATTGACTTTGATAAATGGGAGTTTTCTCATGTTTGTGCTTTCAGCAATTTACTACAGTGAGTTCAGCATCATGGGAACCTGTTCCAGCAAGTTCTCACATTCTGCTTGGTGATAATATGTGTGTATAAGTGAAAGATAAAAAAATGTTGGAAGATTTTAATTTTCCCCTGTTGTGGAAGCCAGTCAAGTACTTCTGTACATTAAGATTCAGATTCTTTTATTTTTAATAAGGATTTGCTTTGTTTTACTTGGACTGCTTATATATTAACATATTTGTTAGACTATGCAACCAGTTCTGGAGCAGCTTTTAATGTATGTGAACTGATTTTTAACAGCAAGGTTAATAATTTATTTAGTTGTCCCAGAACATTCTGTTAGCTTGATTAAGGTAATATTCTGGAAATATCTTGCTTGTCTTCCTGAGTCCTGGAGAGCTTCCTTTTAAAAATGAAATGTGTCAGCTGAGTGTGCAGAAAAAGAGAATAAAGCAAGAATCACATACCAGGTAGAAAAACATTCCTTAACAAGTATATAACATAAATATATAATACAAATATATAGATAAATATATATATACACACATATATATGTATATATACAGGAAACAGTCTTACATATACTGTATGTAACACCCTAGTCAGCAGCTGTGAATAAGAGAGAGGGTATCAGAGCCCCTTGCCTGATGTCTTATGAACAGGTTGAATAACCATCCATTTTCTTCTTGAACTGATGAGCTGCAAACACTGCACTAATGATTTCCTTCAAGTGTTTGTGCAGAATCCTCTGAGTGTGACTCCAATTAAGTAAAGAAGCGACAAAAAGAGCTGCTCCTTTGAGGACCATTCCTCTAACCAATGCATTCCAAAGACAGTGATGAAGCAAAAGCCTGGGCCCTGATCTGTTGCCAAATGTGGCCACACCTGGAGGCCAATGAGACTTTCAGATTTACCTGAACATTGCAGGAGTCTGTAGATCTAAAGTGCAATTTGTCCCAGCTATTTCTCTGTGGACACTGTTCATTACAAATTCCTAAGCCTTGCTTGAGTATTGAAGCAACTATAACTTCCTACAGCCTCCAAAGTTTCTTTAACAGAACATTTCTGTGTTTTTTTCCCAGTGGTTGTCCAACTCTGATACAACCACTGAGGATGACACACACTGTTGTTGGCAGCAGAGTGATTTAGAGCTCCAGCGACAGCCACCCTGTGACTGAAATGCTTCTGCAAGTTAAAATGCTCAGGGAGTCATAAGCCTGGGGAAAGCACAGCCTGGAGAGAGGAAGCTGTGGTGAGGTAAGAGAGGCAAGGACAACTGGAAAACCTGACAAGAAACATCAAAGGAGAAATACAAAGCTGAGATTTGAAAAGGTAAATTTCGAAGCCATTTCCATCTGGCTGCACTGATTGCACTGAAGGAGAGCAAATTGAGACCGAGATCTCCCCAAAGGATAAGGAGACCTGCAAAGGCACCATGTTGCCAATTTGTTGGGAATGCAGAAACCTTCCCAAAGTCCCTGTCCAAGACAGAGAGAAAAGGAGACTGGGCTTATAAGAAGGTTAAACACACACATGCATAAATCCACCGTCAATTATTTGTTATACTGCAACCAGAATTTCATTGCCAGAGGTACACAGGTGTAGAGTCCCCATTCACCAGGAGTGAAGGTAAATGTGAATGTGGACTGCGCCTTGGTGCTAGAGGGCATTAGATCCTCTCCATCTCTGTATGTCAGCTCTGAACCTAACTTTTCCTAAGATGTGAACTTAAATCTTATTATCCTGACTCAGAGCCACCTTGGAAACTAGAGTCTCTAAACTCTAACTGAGCTTGGCATTTGAACAGAGGGTTTTCCTTCACATCCAGTGAGGCTGCTGATTTGACTTCAGAAGTGGCAACATTGCAGCATTAGCAGAACCTTGCCTTTAGCATTGTTTTGGAATTTTGGGGTCCTTCAAGAAAGAAACCTCCATACAGAAGATGTTTCCATACAAAGGAATATGTTTGTCAGGCTATTCATCTCTGCCCACTGCTGAAGTGCTCTGTATCAAACCTCTAAGTGTGGGAGGCAGAAACTTTAAAATGGGTGAAAAGACTGCTTATCCTCCAAAATCTGACTGTATTGCTGTTTGGCATTTTGTTTGATGAAGCTCTAAAGGACAAAATTGAGGTATTCATACATGTTTGGACAATGTCTATCATATTGAGCGTACTGTGAAGAGAAGGGAGGTAGGTAACAGATGGGGATAAGTGATGCTTACAAAAAAAAGGAATTGAGTGCAGCAGTATTGAAAGCCAAGAGCTAACAAATGAAAAGACATCTTCAAGAGCTGCAGTGAAAGCTGAGCTGTCAGTGATTTAGCACCTGAGTAGCTGGCTTGGATAGCAAGGGCACGTGTCCTGTGGAAATAAACTGTGGAAGTTCCACTGGGAAAGCTGCAATTTAAGTTCAGTTTCTAGGTTCAGGACTACATCTTAGAAATATTTTCTCTTGAGTATACAGAGAAAACCAGGAGTGATGCAAAGGGACTATAACCTTTTTATCTATTTTTTTAATGGAGGACAATTTTAACTGAATATCAAGAACTCCATGGTAGCTGACCAGGATAATCAACAGGCTGAGACCAGCCCACTTCACCACCATGTGCTGTTGAGCTGCACACCCATATCAACCTGGTAGTTTTTTCCAGTAGGTTTGGAATTTCCTGGTTTTCACCCTGGGGTAAAAAGACTGCTCCATCTTGTTAGGATCACAACAAAACAAGTTTGTACTGGTCCTATACCAGGAGCTCCTTAATGAAGGGATTTGTCTTCTATATGTCAAAATCATCCCAAATCCTCAAATTAGCTTTTTAATAGCCAAACCCCAAACTCACAGCAAAGCCTAGTATTCACCTCTTTCTCCACAGACTACATGAAAAGCTTGCATGAAATGTGATAGGGATGCCTTTAAGTGCCTCTAAAAGCACAGATGATAACTAAAACCTGAAGTATTAGAAGCAAGAAGCAGAAACACTTAATGGTCCTTAAAGGATGGCAGAGGCTGTTTTTTTATTCACCCTGCATATCATAATCATCTTTAAATGTAAATTTTCTCCATGTTTTAATCAGGGACTTTTTGTACTCCTTTAAAGCACTAAAGATGCAGTCCACATACAAGTGCTTCCCTTTTCAGTAACACCACTTTTGTGATGCCTGTCAAATTTTGCTGAACACAGGGAGAAATGACCACTCTGTGTTCAGCTATTTTCTCATGTAGTGCTCTCCATGCAATTTGGATTTCCTCCATTTAGCCCTCATTTCAACTGAAATGAAGGCAGTGATTCAGTCACAACTTCCCAAAAAAGCATCTGTTCACTAAACCTCAAAAGGAGCTGCAAGCCCATTGACCTTTAGCAGCTACAAGGCAGAGTGACAGCAACTCCTCTCCCCAGTACTATGAGCCACAGACAGATCTGATGGAAAAGAGATTTTCTATGTAGAAAAGCTCATAAATATGAGGATTCATATTTGCTAACTGGTGACAGTGCACAGTGCCAGCACAGCAGACAACTGAATTGCCAATGATAAAACATTTGTTTTTAAAGGTTGCTCCTCCTGCTGAGGTTTGATGGTCTTTTTTTCCCAAATTTTCTCTGCACAAATGATCAGCCCATTCTGTTGAATCACTGTATCAGTAGAGGCAAGACCCCTATCTGCCTCAAGGAATTCTGCTGTCTCAGTGGGACAGGGAAGGAGGATGGTGCAGGTCCAGGAGGAAGCCACAGGGGCAGCCAACCTCAGGGCAGAGGTTAATTGCCTGCTTTTATTTTTCTGTCATTTTTTTGTGCCCAGTGTACATAATGTCATCAGGGGAAAGGGATGCTTTGAAGACAACATGGGGGTTGCAATAGATATTTAGCATTTTTGCAAAGATGGCTTCTATTATAGACCTGTGATTTGTTAACTGAGCTTCTGCCTTGATATTTGAATCCTAAGCTAAAATTAAATCCTCTGGTTTTGTTGTTTTGGATTCTGAGACCGGCCCAGGCTACCCAAAAAGCAGACACAGCATTTAGGTAGGGTCTGGAGCTCTATAATTTACTGTCTTTTGTTCTCTGCAGGCTCCTTAGTTGGCTTTTCCTCTTTAGGATACAATTTCCTTAGTAGAAATTACCTTCTCAGAAATTATAGTGCATTGTTCAATGGCTTTATTGACCTCATACAAAAATGCTCCTGGTTTGTTGTGTTGGCTCTTCTTCCTCTCAGAGGGACATGTTCAACCTGTGTGAATTCAGTGCTGTTAAAACAAAAGGGAAAATTACCCAGACCATGAGAAGCAAATGCTACATATATAAGTATATGTAGCATATACTTATAAGTATACAGATAGATTTACAGATAGATTTGTGTGTATATCTATAAATATATACCCACATATACTTGCAATACAGTTATATAAAATTTATATATAACCTTTATTCATATTTATGTATTGATATTTACTTATATTTTACTTAAATTAGACTAAGATTACATATGACAGATCTGCCAGGTGTTAAAGTACCTTTATATACTTAGAACATAGCAAAAAATAAGTTTTCATTTGGCAGATATATGTTTGCCTGATCTCTTTACCAGCATAGCTTGAAATGAACATAACAAGCAGCACACATTAAAACTGTACAAATGCAACATTTCTAAAAAGAGGACAGGCTGGACCTGTGTCAGCAACATGTACAGGGGAGAAAACCAGCAGAAAGGGAGTGGATATTTTGTGGTGACTGAGAGTTTTAGCTCTTGCAGAGTTAGAAATAGAAGAAAATCCAACAGATATTAAAAAAATATATATGTTCACTCCTGCAATTTTTGTGGTTGCGGTTTTCAGAGATGAAAGCACTCAGCCATGGCTGCTCTAACAAACATTTCACAACCAGTCACAGGAAAGGGAGTAGGAGTTACAAATTAATCACAGGAAAAAACACAGGTGAATGGTGGGCAAGCCAAGTAGAAAGTAATAGATAGTGACAGGGATGCCCACAGCTGCCTTCAGCTACCAGAAAGTAATGTGACTTCCCTGAAACTTGCACCATGCTTTTTCTGCTGGTAATAGCTTTGTTCAACGTCAGACTGCAGGAAATGGCCTCTGGACCACTGTTCTTGGGTTATAATGATGAAGTAGATGTGGGAATTTGTTACTCCCAGGCTGCAGATGAGGAAAGAAGCAAGACATTCCCTGGTTTTTTATAGCTTAGCAACAAAGTGCAGTGTATATTCCCGTGCTTGCAAACAGGCAGTAATTCCTCTGCCTCTGAGGCACAGACTGAGCTGAGAGAGGTGGGGTGCAGTGGTTTTGGGTAGCTTTTTTCTTGTGAAGAGAAGGGTTTCTGAGTTATAACCTTTCATAACATGGCCTGATCCCCTAACTTTGCTGTACTTCTTTCTATCCTTCCCTTTCACGGTACTGAGGTTCAAAAATATTAAGGATATTATGTAATTAGCAACTCAAGACAGTCTTCCTCAAGTGCTCCTTTCATCAAAATACACATTTTGCTTAGACATCAGTCTTTGGTCTCTTGATGCATTTCATGTTATGCAAAATATCTTTTGAAGAAAGAGAGCTCATGCAGTGCTAATGTCTGGAGTCGGCCCGACTGCAGTCATTTCAAAGGGCTTTGGAACATCCATCTGAGGGCAGAAATGAACTTCTTCCACTCCTAAAACTTATTACCACCAAGTGAACCAGAATTCAGAGCTTCCTGCAGGCTGTGCTTGGCAGTTTGTGGTATCGACTCCCAGTTCCACAGTTTATCTGGGAACAGGATAACAGGGTTAAACAAGGAGTTCTCAAAATTTCCATTTATGAATAAAAGATAAGAGTTTATTCTTCTGCATTTAGAATAAAAGAGCGAATTTTTCTGTCATCTGTGTAGAATCTTTCTATTAAGTCTGTCTTTGTATTTTCTGCAGAATATTTCAGTGCATCTATTATAAATATTTATATCATAAGAAGAAATGTTGGGACCCCTTCAAGGAAAATAGTTGAGAATGGGTTCACATATTTCAAAAATAAATGTAAAAAGTAAGTGTTCAAACTGTGCTATTATTAAATAACTCCCAGTGAGCCTAGTGGGAAACTGTTGCAGTGAGAATGATTAGTATATTGTTACCTGAATGCAAGTCCAAAAATTAGATTACAACAATAAAACAGGAGTTTTAAGTGAAAAAGCAATACAAAGAGTAGCCTCTCAGGTGCACTTGTGAATATATCAGTTAGGCATCTTATAAATATCCTTGTTCATTTAAAAGTGTAGTTTTACACTTGATAAAATATAATCTTCATAAAACCAATGATAATCTCTCAATTTAAGGTAATACCTTTAAAGAAAGTCAGCATAACACACAGAATACAAAACTTAATGGAACCGTTAGCTGTTTAAAATAACAAAATTAAGATGTTTTCCAAAATAAAAGAAACAAACAGGAAAAACAAACAAAAAAATCATTCTCATTAAAGCAGGAATGTGTGCACTATTTTATGTAAGAAAAATTCCTTTTATATATGCTTTACCTACGCCACAAAGGAACCTTGCTTGTTCTGTTAACAGAATATAGATGAGAGCAGTCCATAAACCATCCCTTTGAATTATTTTATCATCCCTGCACTCTATTCTCTATAAATAAAACAAAGACAAATCTGTACTCAAAGAGCCAAATCCTGCCTTCAGATGTGGGTGTGCATCTCACTTAAATGTCAGGTAGCGTCAGGTACTCAGATCAGAGAAAAGAATTTAACACCCTGATGAAACGTTGGGGAGAGGAGCCTTGTGGGGGGAAAGGTCTAAGGATATTTTTAAGACAATAATTTTTAATCCAGATTTGAAAATGGAAAACATTGGAAAAATCTTTTCATTTCAAAGAAGAATTTTCCAGTGCTTAAAACTTTTTTTTTTTTTTTAATCGATTTCCTGGTGAAGTCCAAACAAACAATGCAGAAAGAGTTCAAGAAACCCAAATCACTATGAATGAGGTTAATGCCAATTCTGCTTCAGCAAGTGGATGATCTCCACTCAATTGCTTATTTTCCTACTTTCCTTTAAGGTTCCTTTTTCCTGCTGTCTGCTCCAAACCACATGGACATGTCAGTGCAAAATTTGCATTTGGCTCAGCCTGGTCTGTGATACAATGATATTCACCCTGTCCAGTTTAACCTTCAATATTCGAATCAAGATAAGTTTAACAGGTTAATACTGGGTGATGATAACTGTCAGAGTCACCTAAATAAAAATGAGTATCAGAACAAATCAGATATTGGAACTGAGTGTTCTTGAATGTTTGGTTTGTCTCAGGAAGCAATTTCTTGGGACTGGTGTAGTCTGTTTCCCTGGATGGTTTTGGCTAATACTGGTCCAGCTGGATGGAATCCATCTGAGCTACCAAGAAACACAGTCCTCAGTGTTTCATCTAGTTTATATATTATTGTGGTCTTAATCTTGATAGTTACAAAGCAGAAGGTACTGTGGTGGTATCCACAGCAGTGAGCAAGAGGAACAACTTTTTATTTTAAGGAGTTTGAAGAGCTCACTCGGAGCTGTTGCATTAAGAGTTTCTACATGATGCCTATTCATAGTGATGTACAAGTACTTCACACACCTCAATTTATTTGATGTCATAATGCTTCTTAGGGAGGAATATTCTTCCCACTAACTGAGAGGGAGACATGGATAATGAGATGTTTTGGTTCCTCCAAAGTTCATGGCAAAAACAGGAAATGCAAAGTGGGTCCAGATTGCTCCACTGCTTCCCCATGGCTCTGCTCAAGGACTTTGTGGTCAGACCGATATGAAAAAAATAGCTTAAGTTTGAGCACTGTTCAAAGTCTGGCCAATTTACCTGCAATTAGCAAAAAAAATTGACAAGGAGTTCTTGATTTTTTTGTTTTGTTTTGGTTTGGGGTTTTTTTGTTTGTTTGTTTTGTTTTGGCTTTGTTTTGTTTTGATTTTGTGTTTTGTTTTTTTTTTTTTCTTTTTGCAAGTTTATTTTGTAACTATTTTAACAGTTAGGACAAGAGGAGTCAAATGGACTCTCTGAATAGAGGTGGATATTTTCTATACTGCAAAAACAGTAGGAAACATCCTTAAAACTGCTGTTAGAGGATGAGCACATTCAAGTGATTATTCTGGGGGGACTATATTGCACCTTTACTATGTACTGCTTCCTTGAAAAATATCTGTGGGAGAATGAATGGGGAAGTGGATTAACAAGAGTCATTCACAGAACAGTGATAATCCTTCACCAAAATCATAGGTAGTGTGATGTTCTCCAGCATTATAAAACACTTGCAAGAAGCCTGAAAAGGGTTTGGGGTTCCCAGCCTCAGAGGACAGGAGCGAGAGCAAAACCAGCTCTTTTGAAATATTTAACTGGACCTTAGGAACCAGGTTATGATCAAGGTTAAGAATGGATGGAAATCCAATTTTCTTTTCAACCTCTGCTTAACTTGTTCATGGGTGTTTGTTATTAAGAGTCTTTGAATGATCCAAGAAAAAACAATATTTCCAATTTCATGGATATTTTACTTCCGAAACCAGAAATGATGATACATTCATAAGAACACAGCAGTGGAAATAACACCATCAAACACAAGTACCCATCCCTCCCAGGTCCATCCAGACTGGAATCCCACGTTGCAATTAATTGAGTTATATAATATCACTCACAAGCAAGTTAAATACTATCAGAGTTTTTGGTGCTGCAGAGCACTTTTTGTACCCATTCTTATTAATATATTTTAGTCTAACTTTCTGAATAAAATGATAAGTTATTAAAATAACATGTCTGTCAAGTTGTGTTATAATTTGGTCTTTCTTGTGGGCAGATTTCCAATCCTGATTTAAAGAAATGCAGAATGATAGAGAGGTCACCCCTTTCCTGAACAAACATTTCCAAAGCTTACTTAGAAAACCTAATCAACTAAACACAGACAAACAAAACTCCCCTGTATGCCTGATTTCTTACCTCATTTTATCTTACTTGGTCTTTCAGCCTTGAGATTTCCTCTTGCCATTTTTGAATGCCAGAGTTTTGCAGCACCAGAAATCTCTTCACTCTCAGATACTCATGCACAGTGATCAGGTCACCACTTCGTCATCACTCTGAATACATTATGGACTGAATTGCTTGAATTACTCCTAATTCAAATGCTTAAAAGGCATTATTTCCATATCTCAGGTAATAACTTTGTCTTTAGGAAGAACCAATAGAAAAGAGAAGTGTGTAAATATTTTTGAAAGCACTAAAAAGGGTAAATTTCAGATCGATCTTAATTTTTTTACCACTATTTATAGGTGAAATAATTCTTTCTTTCTTTCTCATAAATCAGGAAACTTGCAGAAGATCACAAATTCCATAGTTATCTGCACTCCCAGTGCCTCAGGTAGCCCGCACATGTGAAGAGAATCCCTTATGTAAGGTGACAGCCAAGAGACCACATGAGGTTTATTTGTTGCAAATATAAAGTGTCAGAGATGTCTTCCATGTCAGAAAATATTTTATGTAGAACAAAACATAGAAGAATGAAAGAAAACCAAACCATAGCATTGCATAAAGCAGAGGTAATATTTGACCTTCAGACCCTTCAGAAAGGAGTGCTCTGTATTGAGACAGAAAAAAAACCCAATCTGCCATATGGAGTCTACTTCTATTTATCATAAACTTGTCCAGAAGGAAGGAAGCAAGATTCTTTGGAAAACAAACCATAAATACCCTGGGAATTTCTTTTTTCCAGACATGAAAATATTCTTTCTCCAATTCAGCCTAATGTGAGCTATACTTGCTTTACTTCATGTCCTAAGTTCTACATGACAGTCATGACAGTGTGGCAGTTCAGCTGATAGATTGCCTCAGTGAAAAGTTGATTGTGTTGACAAGTGACAATCACAGGGCATCAGTGTGGGCTATTAGTACAAGATCTCTCTCCAGCTGCGACTTTGTTCTCCCTTTGGTACGTACCTAAGATACTACCCAAAAAGCTCCAAGGTTTTTTTTGTGATTACGGAAAGTATCATCTGTGATTATTACAGATTCTTGCAGTGATAAATTTGATGTCAGATTCATTTTACCTGATTGCAAATGTTTGCCATGCAGGTCCATCTGAGCTTGTCACACAGGGACCACTTTAGAATCAATAGAAGAAATTAGCATTCTTAGGGCACATCTAGCCCATTTCAGCTATTGGCTGCAGGATAAGTGCTGATACCTCTTCACTGACTTTACATTTCTGACAGTGGTCAGATGCTATGACTGATTCTTGGAAACTGCCAGGTAGGTGGGTGTGATATGCTCCTCATGTTGCCATTTAGCTTTTCATTAACTTAGAAACAGTTTTGTTAACTAGAAACAGTTCAAGAGAACTGTTACCTCATTCTGGAGCAACCTGTCACTGCAGACATTATACTTGGTATTTGTTAGCTCTCTGGACTGTGGGGTCCCAGTCAGCATCACACTGGTATGGCTTTTTCTGGTATTTCTTTAGGAACAAGAGCACAGCCCTACATGAGCCTTTCTGTTATTACAGCATCTGCTGCCTTCCTTGCCACCATGTCTAGGTGTGGTGATGAACCCATCAAGGCCATTTTTGGCCTGACTCTGGTGCCAAGGTAATTTCCTAAGACTGAGATGTAGAACACAAAAAGATATCCTTTACAAACACTGGAAGTAAGCAGGCTGGCCAAAATTATGTGAGCACAATAATGTATGACCCTATTTTCGCCTGAAATAGCCTTAGAGTCTATGCCTGTTTTACATTATGCTAAATCTTGCTGTAGAGATGAGGTTTGTATCTGTCCTGTAGGACTTAGGAGTCTTTCTTTGTTAGGAACACAACATGGCATTGAATTTAGTTTATTTGCAATAGCAGAAGTTGGTTCTTTTTTTGTCTGTGTGGGCATGTTTCTTACTCCTTATCACCTAAATAATATAGAAAATACATGCAGCTCAGCAAGGCATTTTACTAAGTGCCTTTGCTCTGGCTAGTTGTAATGGCTACACACTAACAAATCCTGTAAATAAAACTGTGTTTCATCCAGGGATGAAAGACAATAAATGTTTTCTTGATGGAGTGTGCAATCAATGAAGACTTTAATCTGATATGATCTGGCAATTTGTCAGGTATAGGAGACCCCAAGTGAGCCAAGGATCTAGGATACAGCCACAAGATGAGAACAGGAGAAATAAACCATGGACTCGGAAATTGAAAGGCACCACTCAAAGATATGAAGCAAAGAAGGGAGAGACTAACCTACATGTTCTGTTTCAGTGGTTCCTCCAGTACTGTACTGCTAACTCATGTCTTCAGAGTAAAATCACTGAGATGAATATTTTGCTGCCTGCCTGATTTCCTCTGGATGGTGGGTAGGCTGGAATTTATAATCTCAGGGGGTTTATCAGGAAGTACCAGGTTACTGTGAGAAGTTTGGAAAAGTTCTAAAAATAGGGAAAATTATTTGTTCTCCAGTGGGATACATTCCAGCTCACTTGCAAAAAGCACAAATTACTGATGAAGTTAAAGCAAAATATGGCTCTTCCAAAGCTGATCCCACACTTTGGAATGGAGACGTCCAAATCGTAGCTGGGCTATGTGAACCACAATTGAGTGTTGCCCTTGAGATACCTGTCACCTATTGAAATTTGGTGAAAACTGTTAAAGCAGTGAGGTGATAAGTTATTGAAGAGTCAGACTGACCCACACAAATGTGTACAAAGAGCAGAGCTGCAAAAGCTTGGCTTACAGTTCCTTGATGTAAAAGCTAAACCAAGCAGAATGACGTTACACACTGCAAGCCATTAGTTTGTGGAAGCTGAAGACATTTGATGCAAAAATATATCACAAAAAAACCCAAAAACAAAAACAAAAAACCAAAACCAAACCAAATCAAAACCAAAACAAAAACCAAATCAAAACCAAACCAAATCAAAACAAAAACAAAAACAAAATCAAAACCAAACCAAACCAAAACAAGCAACCAAAAAAACCCCCCAAAAAACCAAAAAAACCCCCAAACCCCAAAACAAAACTGATTACTTCAACACTAAGAAAGACTTTATTCATGATAAAAATTTATCTTCTTAATTCAATTTTGTGTACTTGGGGATAGCTTTTATTCTGTTTTGTTGTTGGTTTTGTTTTGTTTTGTTTTGTTTTTTCCTAAAAAAGCAACTAGGAATGTGTATACATATGTCAATGCCCCTCAGTTATCCCCAAATAATATTTGAATTATTTAGCCATCTTTAATAATGTTAGTAGAGACATAGAAACCCTAAAGAAATTCTTCTGAATTTTTTATGAAAATCGGTAACCAGATTGAACACAGACCCTTGTTAAGTGATTTAACTGAGGCTCCTTCAGCAATATTAGACCCCAGAGACTCTGCGTGGGGGAAATAAAAGATCTTATAAGTGTTCCATCCACCATGAAAACTTCAAATGGACCCTGAAATGAGCCATGGGACATACTTCACATGGACTATAAGTTCCAGCACATATAGTGATATTTATGTTTTTGGGTTGCTCACAGAGGACAGTCTGCAACTCTTAGTCCAGGATGTTGTTAAATAACTCTGACTTACTGGATGTGGGAAGAGAAGATGATTCTAAGAATTCAGTGAAAAAAAATTGGTGTATGTTTTATTCTAACCTAACTGTATCTATTTCTTACATCATATTTTTAATGAAAGGTTCATACTCTGCTTAATTCTGTTTTTAGAAGGATCAAATAATTTCATTTTTGTTGACATGAGAACAATCCCCTGAGCAGACTAGTTTTACATTAAGAGACTGTATTTGGAAGCAGAATAGACCTGATAATTTGAGACATTCTGTGGATGTGATAATGAGTTCTCTGTGAAATTTATCAATACTCTCATTATCTTCATTGGCCTTGGGATCAGGCCCTAAGAAGATGGTGCACACAATGTATGTCTGATGACAAGACCACAATGTAAGTGGATTTTTTCTGATTTTTTTGTAATTGGAATTTAGCCAAGATACACTTTTTGCCAGCTCCCAAGCTAACTGACCAGTCACCACAAACTGTTAACATTTTTTAAAATTAATTTGAAATGTCACAGCAGAGATGCCCATCCTGACTTTTTAGTATAAAAAACCCAAAATAATACGTCTTCTTAAAGCCCAGGTATTTTCAATAACAGCTTTCAAAAAAGACAATTCCATGTTTCAGCCTTTATGGTGTTGCTCCTATATAATTTTTCAATCGCCTGAACAGGGAAACTTTCAGTAAATTGGATATAACTGTACAACAACATCTACCATACATTGATTTTAAGTACTAGTAATAAAATCTTAGTGTTACAGAGGATGTTCATTGAAAGTTATCTAAATTTCTTTTCAGGCCTATGAATTCAGTATCATTTAATTGGGTTTGGTAATAAAAGCACAGAGAGATGATTAATGTTTAGATGTTATTGTTTTAATATGAAAGAGACATGAACTGCCTTTTTACACAATTTTATTTTTAATTTGTATATATAAATGCTTTTCTGAAATTAAGGCAATGAAAATAACTTTCCATTGGTCCAAGAATAGAATGGCAGTAAATGTTACGTTGAGGAAAAGAGCTAAAAGGGCAAGCGTTTATTGGAAACAAAAATAGGTAACCCTTGTTATTTAGGTAATTTCCAGATTTAGTATGTTTTCTAGAGTCAATTCACTACTATTTCATAATGCCACCTAGCAGCCAGAAGTCATTATATTCCTCATTAAATAATTTGTATTTTATTTAACCATGCTTTGTAAAGATGTCCAAGTACTTGGTTAGAAATTAGAACACAAGAAAATAGTTGTGGCAATATGCACATAACTGACTGCATGCAAATCTTGCTTTATGAAACACTTCTAAAATATCAACTACACAAACAGGACATAAAACCTGGTTGTGAAAAAATTTCCCTAAGAAACTGCATTTGCATTCAGGACTACATGATTGCATTTTATATTATCAATAAGGATTCTTCCTTATCGATTAGTCCTATTTCACTGTAAGCATGATTTTCCTGAAAAGTACAGTTAAAGAACATAAGTAACTTGGATAATGCTTCAGAATGGAAACAATAGATAAAGGCTTAATTTTTTTTTCACTTTAAAAGTTTAATTGAAACTCTAATCTGCTTACACAAAGCAATGCAATAGTTTTCCTTTTTCCCAGTCAGCTGAAGAGAGATTCTATACAATAAGCACTTACTGAGTAGGAAAAGACTAGCAAAAGCAAGGATCAGTCACCCAAAAGTATTCAACTACTTTACTCCAAAATAATTGTGCTCCATGAGTAAAACAGTGCTTCATTCCAAAATTGTTAAAATGTGTTCATTGGAATTAGAACACACAGAGCAACAAATATTCAGTTACTTATCCTGACTACTGAGTCTGAATTAACAGAGTATTTTCCATCTAGAGTACACTGAACTGGCTCCATGGTGACAGCCCCCACCAGCAGGTCAGACACTTCCTTTTAGCTCTAGAATGAACAAGGTGAACCTGTGAAGGACATGTCAGAGCCTATGAAATTTTGTTGGTTTTGTGAGGGAACAGGGTCCCTCTCTCTAAGCCATCCAATTTCCTACATCAAAATAAGAAATACATGTGGTTAATAGTCCAGTTCACTATTTCATATATACACACCTCTGCAGTCTGACAAGGATATCTGAAGTCACAACATCTAGAAAACTACTGAAATAGACAAAAAATATATATGTGATATTATTGTTATTAATATATATCTGTTATCTGATACATATATATGTATATGTATATGTATATGTATGTGTATATGTATGTGTATGTGCATGTGTATGTGTATGTGTATGTGTATGTGTATATGTTCTCCCTCCCTTTTCTAACAAGGAGGAGATTTGTAACAGAGCCCATTCATTTTTATATATCTGCTCGCTTCTGGATGGGACTGGATCTGGAAGTTCAAGCAAGAAAAATATAACTTCATGCTTATATACCCAAACAGAAGGGAAATATTATTTAATGATGAAAACATATGGTGCTCACTGCTCTTGTGGAAATTAAATCTTTAACATTTTATCAGTTAGCAATGTGCTGGGCATATCACACTGTATTACATTTTAATGACTGAGTGCTGGCGAGCCTTTTTACAGTAAAAAGCAGATAAATTACGGAGTCTGGCTATCTTTTTTTCTCTATATAAACACAAAAATTGGACCAATTACAGCATGAGTGTCTCTAACCTAAAGCTCAGGGAAGGAGGAAAATTTGATTATTTGTATTTATTTGTACTAAAAATGACATAAATGTAATCATACATAATTCATGTCTTGACATTGCTGGAGGAGTATAAAAAGGCTTTAGTGTAAATGATAAGTAGGGATCTTGTAGTTTAAAAAGAGATCGTTTAAGAAAAAAAGGTGTTCTTTTTTTTTCTCACTGTTTAAATAATTTCAATATGTATATCATTAAATTTTCTATTGCAGCCCAGACTCCAAAAGTTAATCATAAAGTTAACAATAGTGCAAAAGCAAAATTGCATCAATTATACAACAAGGGGAACTTGAGTCTAAACAACAGAAACATAATTGATGTTTTCCAGAACTAGTCATAAGAACTCCCATAAGCAAGACTTTTTTTCTTTTATTTCTTTTCTGAATATGACATCATTAAAAAAAGTTGTAGCTGACTGGTGCTGCTAGGACAGTAGCACAGAGATGGAGAATAGGCAGGTCCAGCAATAGCAATTAGATGGTCTGATCTCCCTTTTGCACTCATGTCAGGACTCATACTCCTAATATGAAACCAGTAGAAACAGATCAACCTGCTTCCACCAGAGCCTGAACGCTTCCAGAAGCTGCAGAAGCACTTAATGTCATCTGAGGGTTTCCAAGTTATATTTAACATATACAGATATAATGGAATATGCTTCTAGTGTCATTCCATTAGGCCACTTCTCTGTGAAAGTGCTAAAGAATGAGGATAAATAGCTGCCGAGGATGCAGGCCACATCTTTGAAAGAAATCTGAGGTCTTGAAAAAGCTAAGAGCCCAAAGTCTAAATTTATACTCCTATAATTTATGCAGGCTGCACAACTGGTTTCCAAGCAGCCCTAAGCATCTCTCCTTTCCAAGGAGAGATCTTAGGGCATGCATTTGCAAGCATCTCTCCTTTTCAACAAGGAACTATTGCAATGCCAAATGTAAAACCTAGACATAAAATCTGGGACATAAATGGGAAGACACAAAGATGCTGGCCCAGAATGAACTTCATCAGCTGAACTTGTTCCACTTAATAATAATCATGAACTGTAGGAGCTGAATGACAACTTTGCAGACCTGAGTACAGACCCTTTCCTTGGTGCTCGTATTTCTTCTCCATTTCAAAGCTGTGGGGTTCTTCCTCAGCTGCAGATGACCCCAGTTTTTACCTTGCCTCAAGCAGAAAGCAATGTTGTTCTTCACTGTAACTTTCATTTTCGGGATCTCAAAGTCCTTCAGAAACACAAAGGAATTTCACCTTACAATCTTCTCTGAGGGGGAAACATTCCTACAAGGATTTTCTAACTGTGATTCAGTCAAAAGCAGTGGTAGAGAACAGGAGCTTGAGACAAGGGCACAATTCACTGCAAAATGCAACAGCAGAAAACGATTCCTCAGGCCTAGGCAGCCACTACAACTCTTGCATGCAATTTCTCTTTCTCTCCAGGCTTCAGAAAGCAGTTCTTCCTCTGAAAATATCTGAAGGGCTCTGGTGTTTCTCTCCGAGGATGAATGAGAAACAAATATGTTAGGCAGTGTTATTATGTCGCAGTCTTTTTCCAACAAAGTTTTTCTTTTAAAATTTGAACTATTTTCTGCTACACTCCTAATGATCCATTTCCATCCCTGCAGAGCAGGGCCAGCTGCCATGCTGCCTGTTAGTAAGCACAGGGATCTCACTGATCACTGCAGCTCTGATTGCCCCTGAAACTTCCAACACAGGGAGGCATCATGGGTTAACCACCAAAAAACATCAAGGTCACCAAGAGTTAGCCACCAAAAAACACCAAGGACACAAATTTGCTACTTCCCTTTGCCCCTTGGAGCATATTTCCCACCTATGTCCATGTAAGGTTCCCAAAAAAGGCATATGGAAGCACAGGTGAATATCCAAAGCTGCATCCACTGCAGACACTACAAGTAAAATTTTACATGATAGCCTAAATTCCACTTGAATCTCAGTGACAAAATTAGTCTCTGAGCTTGCTTAAAAATGGATTAACAGTGATATATCTCGCAAATGACTTCTCTTAATGGGAAAAATGTTCAAATTTATTAAGGTTATTGGGGGGGGTGTTTGCTTGCTTTTTGTTTGTTTTTGTTTTTCAAAGGTAGTTTTAAGGATCTGTGTAAAACAAAAGTGCTTGATCTGTTAAGTCCACATCAGTCAGGTAGTCTCAGTGTGAGGGTCTCAGCATCAGGCCTTGGGCTAAAATCATTGCTGCCCCCTCAACTGGGTACAAATGGAAGGGAAGTATTTACCTCCATTAGCCACATCACTGAGGAATGGGACTATTCAAGTAATGACACCTAACTAATTACAAAACACTTGTCCCTGTCATCTAAGAAAATTACCTACACTCAGATGAGACAGAGTAATCAAAAAATTATCTAGCACCATGGTTTATGGCTCTAGCCCACTGTGATAGTAGTCTGCTTTCTGTTTCCCTCTTTCTCTCCCCTGCCATTAATGCTAGACTGCTTTGCATTACACATTTATCACTGGTTACTCCTCCGTTGCATCCCAGATTGAGCATGACCTGTTGATGCACACAAATAACAGACTACTGCTTGATTGGTAGTGTTTTAGAGTAACTGCTGGGCAGAGATCCACCATAATGCTAAAAAGCAGTTAAAGTAAAATCAATGACTTAGTAGACAAAAACCACATTTTCAATAAAACACACAAAAAGCATATAATGAAGTGAGGGTGTAAATGTGGGGCCAAGTATGGAGCTTTTTTGGTTTTTGTTTTGGGGGGTTTTTTACCTTTTTTTTTTTCTTTTTTTTTTTTTTTTNTTTTTTTTTTTTTTTTTTTTTTTTCCCCCGGGCAAATCCATTCAGCTATTTGGAGTAGCAGATTTTAGCTTATCACCAAATGCCATGTTTCTTTCCTCTTCTGATTTAATATTAAAAAAATCACGGAGAGCTTTCATGATAGAAATGTATTTCTTGACTGCAGGAAGCAGCCCCCAACTACCACCTGCAACGTTCAGATTTTTTCATTAAAAAAAGCTTTCCCTAGATAGAAAATATAGCAGATCACAAATACACATTTCTTCAGCATTTAACTCTTGCTTGCATAATAGTTCTACTCAGTAATCTGCAATGAAAGATGCTCCAGGAATGCTGGATCTTGGTGCTACACTGCAAGTGGACAATCACCCTTATTTCAACTAATTTTTGACACATAGAATATTGCCCTGAAAATTCTGTTGAAGAAATCTCCTTTGTTTCTTTTATTTCAGTTATTCATTCTCGCTCTTCCAATGTGATTGGTAACCCTCTGCATTTGTGGCATTTCTGGATACAATAGGAAACTGGCTTTCTTTTCTGTCAGTCTTCAGACTTCCAGAGTGAGTTGTTACCCACCCCATGGCCTTTTCTTCACTAATGGGTAGAGCAGCACTTTCTGTTCCACACAGCTGGAGCCAAATAATAACATGTAGGAGAAGGAACAATTTGGTAAAAACTGTGAAAGGCTGTTGCTATTACAATAGGTTTCTTTAGGATAAACTTTAACTTCCTTGGGTCAGACTATCTGAGCAGCAAGGGTACACCATATTGCTGCCATATGCACCAATTTCATTACAAAGACAGAAATTGGAGTGTGAATTGGAAAGTGTTAGAAGCATTTTAGTTAGCTGCAGTTTCTTCAACAACTCAAGGGCAAAGGTAGAGAGTTGGACATTTTTCCTTGAAATGCCTTACTGCCATGCACCATCCTCTTTGTGAAATGTGGCCATTAGCAGACAGAAGCAAAGCTTGAGATCCTGAATGTAGAAAGTACTTGCACTGTCTTAGAGCTTTCTTTTATTGCTTTGACCTAAATAGAAAACCTGTTTGCTTTTACCCTCTTTTCTCCATAAGTATTTTTGCCACCACTGGCCTGTGAATGGGATAAGGAGCAGAAAGTTATTTTGATGGAACAGAAATGTTAGACAGACCTTCTATAAATGCTTATTGTCACTCGAAACTATCAAATTTGGGGGGGGAGTGCAAAGGTACACAAAACGGAGGAGACAATTTCCAAACACAGCAAAAGATTGCTTGTGGATGTAGGATATGAAGCTATAATTGTTAAAGTTGTTAAGGTTTATGGTCTCCAGAAGTCCCCATGGGAAAGGCACATCTGCAGGCTGGAGGGGCGGAGGTTGGTTGAGGGGTGAGAGGAAGTCAGGAGTGAGGAGAGAGTCAGCTGAGTGACAGCTAGAAGAGAGACTGTGATTGGCTGGAGGAGCACATGGACATCATAAGAGTGGGAAGCTGATTGGGTGATAGGATATGTGGACAGTGCAAGAGCAGGACGCTGATTGGGTGATAGGATACGTGGACAGTATAAGAGCGGGAAGTTGATTGGGTGATAGGATGCATGGACAGTGTAAGAGCAGGAAGCTGATTGGGTGATAGGACACATGGACATCAGCACTGCACTGGGCCAGCCAATGGGTGCCTTCTTTTGTCATTATCAATTAGGAATGGCAGTAGTAACTACACAGACTCTTCAATCTCTCACACAAAAGAAGAGCAAAACTTTATTTTACATCGTCCTTTAATAGACACTGCCGAGAAAGAAATTTGATTGGACAATTAGAACAACTCTTCTTGACAGTTTTTACAAGTAAATAACAGGTTGGGAAAAGCAACTCCTGTGAACTGGTTTTTTATTTTCCAAGGATTGTTTTGATTCCTCCTCACAATTTCTCAGACCAGTGTGAGATAGTTATGCGACTTGATTTCACACAGCTACTGTTTGCTGCTTGATCTTTTGCTTTCAGTATCCACATTCTTTGTGTTAAGTTCTGTTAGGCCTCGGTTTGGTTTCAGTTCTGTCAGGTAGAGATTAAAGGTATAAAAAAAGGGTGATTTCTGTAATAAAGCTATCTCCTTTGGATGCATAAGGGGGCCATTGTGCTTTGTTCCCCACTGCTACATGTGGAGAGCTCCTTTCCTGTCCTGTTGAAGCCTGAAAATACACTGGGAACGTGCTCCTAACTGTATTACCTCACCCAGCACAGAAGGAACAGGTACACTCTAACATGCAGCATGTTGGACATCAGTGGTGGATTTGTGTGACAAATAAACTTCTGGGGTTTTTAGGAGTGGAGTTAGTAAGAGACCTGACATTCTCTCTCCACATGTTCCTGTTGAAAAGGATCATTTGCATTTGCAATGCCAAACTTTCCTCTCATTTGAAAAATATTAGAATTGTAATAATTTCCCTGTTTAGCTGACAGCAGCTATCTCTGCAATCTGTTGCAACAAGGTATCAAAGCAGCAGGTCTTTACACTCCTTTCAGCTAAGTTGTCTCAAAATAACAAATGTTGGGCTGGAAATTGTACTCAAACCCTTCAAATGTAAAGATGCATATGGGCAGCTACAACCGCTATAGCTAGCTCCCTCTTGCCCATTATGATGCTGGTATCCCCAGCCGTCAGTTCTGTTTATGCTGGACATTACAATCTGCATCTTTTAGACTGGTCCAAAGAGTGAAGGTGGGGAGAGAAGAGGCACACAGTTCATTTTCAGAAACTGCACTTGCTGCCCCGCATTCCTTCTCATGGAGTGTGTTGTCTGCAGCACAGGCAGCGGGAGAGAGTTCTCCTGTCAGATTATTCCTTTACCTGACCCAGAGATAGGGCAACTGAGAGGTGTTTTAAAAATTTTATTCTATTTTCAGTCTCATATGAAGGGTGAGACGGTACAGAGCACAGGCTGCAATTCATGCCATCACAATCAGAAGCCAAACTATTTCTTAATTATGTTATAAGCGTTTTTTGGCCTGTCAGCTTTTGCCACAAAATGCTGCTAATGCCTTAAAGCCAGTAATCTAAAATTACCCTTTGTGGGTCCTACTACAATACATCTTTCATTGTTCTGTTTCTCCAAAGTATCTAGTCTATTTGCAAGGCCATCATTTGAAACTTGTTTCTAGTTCCATTTCTCTCTCAACAATGTCTGTCCCATTCCATGGCATTTCTAAGTCAGCATTTTTTATCCCAGTGTTTGCATACAGATGCATACTATCTGAGCCTTCTGCCAGGCTTTGATAATTATCTACAAATCCATTTCCCACACTCTCCTTTGCTTTTAGTTTTTTAGCTAGCTGAGGCAGAGAAGTTCCCCAGACTGTGACTTTTCTTTTTATTGGAACCATTCAGCCCTGCTTTAGACTGAAAACCCAAAAAACCACCAGGAGCTCACGCCTGCAGCCCACCGGTGACCCAACACGCGGCATTTTCCAGCACAAGAGGGTCTGATAAGAGACTCAGCAAGCGGAGGTCCACCTCGTGAAAAGGATTCTCTCTGAATTTGCCATCTCTTCAGAATAATGAGAGGTCCAATTGTTCAATATAATGCATTTTTGCATGATTGTGAGTACTTTGTTTGCTAAATAAACACTTCTTTCCACTTTTATTGAAGATTTATGTCTTCTGTACCAGTGCGGGGGAGAGGTCACTTGAGTTTGCTTTCTAGAGGGATCCTTTTGGGAAATTTCCTCAAAATTTGCCCTAAACCAGGACAAATACTTTTTGGCATCCAATGTAGGTTTCAAGAAAGTGGGAAAAAACCCTGTACTGATTGCATTTTGGTTTCACTTACTCTGTATTGGGATAAACCAGGACACGTTTTTGTTTTTTTTAAGGGGATAATAAAAGAAGAAGCAGCAGCTTAATGACAAAAGTAACCAAAAGTGATAAATGTCAGCAGCTTCATTACTTACACTGTAACCCACAGAGACCAAATCTGAAGAGGATGTCTGAAGGCTGGCTGACACCTGGCACAGCCACATCACCCTATGGGATGTCACTAGAATTTACTATTAGAATCAATCAATATTTCTGTCTCTCTTGAATGTGTCTCCTAGCAGAAAATCTTCAGATAAGTCCTACTGAAATAATTCTTTTGTACTGGTTTACAGAGAGCACAGACCATAATATCCCAAAGTTTAAGTCACCAACATTTTCATTTATTCTGGCATCATGTGTCTCATCTAGGGTTCATAAAGTAAGGCTGTCTAAAGCTTATCTGCCACTTTTAAACCTGCACTTTTTCTCACCTATAATAAAAAAAGAAAAAAGATTAACAGGGACAAATAGTTATGGAAATGAGGAATTTATTTTAAAATGGATTAAAAGATGACAGTTTGGGGAACCTGGAAAAATGATCACTGAGACGAGATGCTTAAATCTGGGGGATAATAGTAGGAAGCAGTAAATTCAGAGAACTATGTTCTAGGAATAAAGCTTTTTATACTGAAAATTAGAAGGAGTCTAACAGCAAGGGAAGTTCTGTAAGAAGGTCCCAGATAGTTATTGAGATTATGAAGTTTAATTATTTCACTAGAAGAGATTAAATTATGGAAACAGGATTGTGATTTGTTCAAGGGGAGATTGCAAGATAAGAAAAGGGTGAGATAGGAGCTTGAAATTAAACCATACATTACCAGGATAAGATCATTTGTTTGGTTTCCTAAAAAGGGGATGAAAGCGACAAAACATGGTGAATTTGTTATGCTCTGTTCGTAGCAGTATTTAATTAGTTCACTGAATACTTCCCAGCTCTACTGTTGCCCGTAGGCAGTGGAAAGAAATAATATTTTCTTGCTTGTTGTCTAACTTTGCTTCTGGGAGACAGAGAAAATTGGTTTTCTTATGAAATATCAACGATTAGCTGCCACTGGAAAAAAGTCCCCTGAGCAGAATAGTTTGGTGCACCAGTGACAGCCAGAAACTTTCCAATATTAGTGCTGTCTCACATGTTCCTGGCTAAACAGTGTTCTCATTCTGAGGTTAGAAAAAACCAGACTCATAAGGACTTTAAGTGACACATAGCTGTGTGGACAGGTCTCAAAGTCCTCGATGGTCTCACCCAGATCTATGGACTAAAGTTATTCAGCTGCTCAAATTCATTTTGTACAGAAAAAAAACCACCCTATTCTGCATCCTAGATTGCAGGACATTGATCAGACACATACAGGACAAAACGTAGGAGCTTCTGGAGTTCCTGATGAGGAAAGATGATGGATTTATGGGTGTTTTGGGCCTTTTTGTGTTTGGTTTATGACATTTTTTCTTCATTCCTCCTTCACAATATTCTCTTGTGAAATCACAAGTAAAACTTATTCTCCTTGTTGTTAAAAAGTCAACATCACCTCTTTGATGGATCTAATAAGAGCAGACAAATAGTAAGGGAAGAAGATATCATTCTGCTTTTCCAATTAGTTGGCAATACCAAACATAAAGTCTCTTGTACAAGTAGAATTTTGGGGTTCATTTCTATTTTCCACTGACAATGACAGAGGGAGCAAATACCTTCAGTTTATTTTTACATCCTAATTACATGACATGAAATTAAAGCAAAACAGAATGCATGACAGAGTTGCAAAATCCTTTTTCTCCTATGATTTATCGCAAAGTCCATGCCAGCCACAGCAAGGTAACAAAAAACTTTTGAGGTATTTTCAGCTTAAAATAGGCACACCCAGATTTACATTTTATGGTGGATGAATTGGCATCTTCTTTCTATTAATTCTGTGGAGAATGAAAAGTGATTATTCCTGAATGGAGAAGTTTCTCACTGAATGCCCAAAGTTAGAGCTAAATCTGAGCAACCTTCACCAGCTCCCTGATGGGAGAGAATCTTATTTCTTTTGGGTTTCTGGTAGGTTAGCTATAAGGAGACACCCCAGGTTTGTTTTCATGATTGTAGTATTGCCCTTCCTTTCTGGCCAGAGCAAAAACACTCTTCATTTTGAAATTCAAAGCATCCCTAGATCATGGTTGGTTTCTCTTTATCTTAACTGCACACATCTTTTTTCAGTGCAATGATAAGGAGATAGGTTTGCACATATGCATAGGCCCTAATAGCCGGTGACAATCAGATATATAGAAATATAGAAACGTATTTTACAAAGGTCTGTAGTTGATACAACATCAAAGTGATCTAACAAATTTTAAAAAGTAGGAGTTATATGGAAATCTTAATTTGAATGTAACCAGCATGACATTTTCACTTAAACAAATTTCATGAGACAGAATGTGTTATATTGAATTAACACCTTTACAGGCTATGTGCTTTTTAAAGCAAGTGCATAAATTAAAATTATCCCTAAGGACCAAATCCTGCCTTTTTTCAAAGTGCAATCCGAAATTTTGTTATCCAAGTTTTCTTCTTTGCCAATGATTTTGTTTTATTTTTTAATATTTATTCTGTCAGGGGTTCATATTCATATTCCTTGACAATGACAGGAAAAACCCTCAGTCATTTCAGTGCCTCATCCAAACTCTGTAGCTGCCTTTACAAACTCTTTCCATTGCTGATGTACATGACATCTGTTGTAAGCATACTGCAAAGGTCAGGCTCTGTAAATGGATTGCAGATAAGTTAGGAAAAAGAAAAGAAACTCTCCGTTCACCTCAGCGCCCGCCATGTACCCTCTGTCCCTGCCAGACACACCAGGTCCTGCTTGCTGCCCTGATGGTGGCACTCCTGGCCCCCAGCGCTCTCCAAGGGCTTCTCCAGGGCACCTTCCTGCAGCTTTTCAGTCCCTGCACGGGGCCCAGCAGAGACCTGCAGAGAGGCTGTTTGCAAGGGCCTGGACAGTCAGCACGAGGGCCACTGGCTTCCTGATGACAGGGGCGGGCTTAGGCTGGAGATGTGGAAGAAATTCTTGCCTCTGAAGCTGGTCAGGCCCTGGCCCACGCTGCCCATAGAAGCCGGGGCTGCCCCATCCCTGGTAGTGTTCCAGGCCAGGTTGGATGGGGCTTTGAGCAACGTGGCCTAGTGGCAGGTGCCTCTGCCCATGGCAGCAGAGTTGGAATAAGATGACCTTTAAGGACCTTCCAAGCCAAGCCATGATTCTGTGATCACAGGGACCAAGGGCAGTTGAGCTTAATTTCTGTTAGAAGCAGTTCAGCGCTGTAAGTTCAGTTGAGTTCAAGGAGAACATGCCTGAGTCCACATTCCCAGAGTGTGAGATTTATCAACACTGTAGGTGTGGCTGAGGTCAAGAAAGACTTACATGCTCCAGATAAGGCAATATCGCATTTTATTGAAGCAACAGCAAAGGAGTTTCAGGCTTGCCAGTCAACATAGTACACTAACTATGGAGCATTAATATGTGTCCCAACAGAGAGCAACCCTGTCTATGGCTATATTTCCATATGAAAATATTAGAAATGTGATGTGTATTTTATCTATTTTAAAAATATATTTATGTAATAGGGTACTTGCCTTTCATAAATGCAGTAAATACAGAGTGTTAATATGTGTCACTACAGAGAGTGACAAGATATATGTGCTAAATTTATATTTTTTATTATTATATTTATGATGATGATCTTTTTTTGCTACATAAAATTATATGTATTTAATAAATTTTAGTTATAAATATATATTTCTATATAATGATATAGCAATTCTATAGAATTGGCTTTTCATTTCAATTCTATATTGTTTATTAAATCATTGTTTTGAATGAAATACAATATGTTTATATCTATGTAATAAAAATCTTGCCTCTCATAAATGTAGTCACTAGAGAGTATTATTGTGTCACAACAGATAGTGACACTATAGATCTGCTATATCTTTTTATAAAATAATATGATAATTAATAAACTATCAATATCATATGGTGACATGGTGCCAGATTCGCCCGCCATGGTGACATGGTGCCAGATTTGCCCGCCAGCTCCCAACAGCACAACAGGGCTGACTGATCTCAGGAGTGATGTGAGAAACAGTAGGGCTTGAACTCTACAGCACAAGATGTGCTAAGGCACAGGCAGAAGCAAAGATGAGGGAAAGGTCTTTCATGAGGTTTCCAAGGATGTTTATTTCCAACGAGGGTCCCAGGGTGAAAGACCCCAAACCCTGCTGTGCAGAGACTTTTGTACAAGGAAGGTTCTAAGGGAGGGTACAAATTTCATCCAATAGGGAAAGGACTGGGGAGGAGCGCAAGGCAGGGTTTACAATACTTAAACCAATGAGGAGGCACAGAGGGAGGGGAAAAGTTCAGACAAACCAATGAGGCCTGGAGGGGATTTCCCAAAGCAAGCCGCTGGTCCAAGGTGGTATTGACAGCTCAGTAAGAGGAGGGACAGGGAACATTCTGTATCAGGGACAAGTCTAGGGAAAGATGGGCAACTAGGTGGGAGGATACAACTGGATTGAACCAACAATACAGGGGAGAATGGAACAAACCATTGAGAATAAAAACATACTACAACAATATGGATCACTAAAAGCACATTTGTTAATAAAAATCTTTATAGTTATATGTCTGTATCTACACACAGTATAGTTATACATACATCTCTCTGTCTCTGTAGCCCATGAATTCCTGTGGTGTTTCATTTTCTGGTTTCTCCGGTTCTGTTCTGTATTTGAAGTTTTACTCTGTTAAAATGATCTGTTCTATGTACCCCTCCAGTCTTCCCCTACTTGGTTTTCTCCATTCCCCTCCCACTTGTCAGTTTTGTAAACTCTGCCCCTGGCCCTTGTCAATCCTGTTCAGGCCTCTCCCTNTTCTGTGGCTCATGGCTGTGGGGGTAGCTGGAACCCACCACAGCTACACATTCCTATCTTTGCCATGGCACAGTGAGCTGCTTCTCTGCCCCCAGCTGGCAGCCCCACAAGCACAGCTCTGTGCATGAGCCCCGCTAACAGCCATGGGCCAGCACTCTAATCAGGCAATGGTGCAGATCAAGGTAGGCATGGATCCTGTGCCAGGCCGTGAAAGAGGTTGGGTGGATCTGCTGTTTGTACACCCGGGGGCAAACTGATCTCCTCTGGAAGCCTCTGGTTGCCCACGATAAAATTCTCCAGATGTTTCTCTTCCAGGGGTAAGTGCAGCTGCTCCAGGATATCCATGAGCTGAAGCACAAAGTCCTGTGCCACCGCCACACTGGCACAGTGTTCAGCAGGCACGTGACAGTGGTCTTGATGGAATAGACAGAAAAGTCCTTACGTGCAAGAACACCAGCCAAGAGCTGAAGCTGTGCCAGGGGCCTGCCTGGCCATGTGCCTGAAGGACATGATCACTGCCACGGCGTAGGTCTCAGGCCACGTTGTGGTCTAGGGTGTGGGTCCCTTGAGGCTGGCTGCTGACAAAGATGTCTGAGATGCCTTGCTGCACTCCAAAGAGCACCTTAACCCACAAGCTTCCTTCCTCCTTGGTCAGCCTGAGTTTTCAGGAATGTTTGGAGAGTAGCAGTGCTAAATGCCAACTGCATGACTGGGGTAAATGCCTCCAGATTGACCTCACCAGCATGCAGAACCAGTGGGAAATTTTCCTCACATCCAGGTAGGAGCTGGTGCACAGGGTGTCTAGGAGGTTGAACTGCCAAGTCCTCCTTGCAGTGGTGCAGGATGTTCAGCAGGTTTGCATCTCTCTGCAAGGGCAAGAACCAGAGTTACCAGAAATCCATGGTCTGCATGATGGATGGAGGAAAGGCCTGGAGTAGCACTGGGAGAGACGCAGCTGGCAGTCAGGGTAACAGGGATGCCAATCCCAGGGATCTGGGGGCAGAGAGGACAGGTCCCCAGAGAACTGGCAAGCAGAAAGGCCTGTCCTGCTGCCCCAGCAGCAGCAGGAGCAGCAGTGTGCCCTGCCCAAGGCTCTCCAGCAAGGGCCTGTCCCTGCATGCAGGGGAGAACCCAGCCCTGGTTGCAGTGTTTCTACCCTGGTCCTTGTCCCCAGCCCAGCCTCCCTGCCACGTGTCCACTCACTGCTTGCCCAAACAATGCAAGGTAAATGGGCTGACACAACCCTTGGATGCTTTGCTTGCTGAGGTCTCCTCTCATTGGATAGCATCAGTCGCCTTGGCACTGATGTCTGCCCTGGTGGCTGTGCTTTTGGGGCCTTTGTTACACCCCTGGGTGAGTGGCAGTGAATGTCCTTGTTGTGGGGAAGGGACCTCTGCTTGACAGCCTCTCTGCTTTTGTTGTGCCAAAGTAAGAGGACACTGTCTTGCAGTTACTTTGAAATATTTTTTTGGGTAAGTTATTGAGTATTGAAATCAATCTTTTCATCAATGAGGTTTTTAATGTCTTCTTTATTTCTCCTCTTTTTCTATACACTGAATTTGGTAAGAATAGACAGTGTGAGGGTTTCAGTGTGTGCTATTTTTAGATATGATTAGGAGAACTCAAAAAGCAAAACAGGCTTACCTTAAAATTACAAAGGATAGTTTATTCACACACACTAAGAAGAAGGAAATAAGAAAATGAACAAAAGAAACAAGTGAAACTTTCAAAACATCCTTCCCTTCCCCCACAAGTATTCCCTTTCTTACCACAACATAAAAAGACAAGACCTGTAATTTCAGTCAGTTTTACCATTTAAAAATAATATTTCATCAGTTCTTTTAGGAAAGGAGTCTTTCTGAGTCCTATAGAGACATCATCACAATAGGAACAGTCCTCTGGAGGCTTCCATGCCACATGTCTGCAGCGGCCTGAAAAGAACTTTGGCAAACTGTGAAATCCTACCCATTAGCAGCTTTCCCAACACCACATATGGGCCATAATCTGCTTATTAGGGGTACTGTTTAAGAATGCCTCCTCTAGTATAAAGCAAAGATTCTCTTCTTCTGTTTCCAAAATCATCTTCATTTCAAAAACTAAAAATCTCCTTTTCCTTAGGAGCAAAAAGCTTAATATCATTTTTAACTAGAACTTTACATCCCCCCCCAAACAGCATTTGTATGTTACAGGAAAACTAGTCTATTCTCTACAGTTAACTAGAAATATTCACCCGAATTTAGCCACTCCTTTTCTTTTGCCCCAAATAGTCTTTTCACTCTCTCTTCACTGACATACTTTAATGCTATGTCTCTTTATGTCTCTTTTGTCTGTCCTCACTCTGGGAAGAGCCAGTGCTCTGGAAGTTTCATCTGCTGACAGGAAAGAGCCTGTGCTGGCAGGAAAGAGTTAAAGAAGCCTCTGGTAGTCAAACGGTCTCTGCCAGCAGGAGCTGCAAAGTTCTCCAAGCCATGCTGGGGGCAGGCTGGTGGATATCTTCTTTTCCACCCCTTGGTCTAATGGTGTGAGCTGCTCAGAGCTGCTCGAGGAAGGAGTGTGTTGGGGGGAAACATCTCCCCCAGACCCGGCTGGTGACGCGGGCAACTGCTGGGGCTTTTTCCTCCCCTCCACTGCTGTTATCAGGCCCAGGCATGGCCGGACTGCTTCCCTATGGGCGTCAGCTGCTCCCAGAGGCCCGGCCAGGCCTGGCCCGGCCACCCAGGGGCAGCGGGGCCTAGGCCAGTGCAGCCCGGCTGCCTCAGGATGTTACCTGGTGCCTCACCAGGAGAAAAGAGGGAGGGCCCAACACATTCTCAGCTTTAGATGGGTATTACCAAAAGTTGCATTCTGTTTTCTCAGTGGTTAAACCGCATGCCAATAGCCAACAACTGGCCTCTGATAAGTTTTTGTCCTTTCTAAAGAAATTTAGGGACCTGACAGGACGATATTCCATATTTTTTTTCAACTAAAACCTAAACCATGTTAACTCATAACAGACATTAGTACAGCATTAGTTTCAGGCTTGCTCAACACATGTTGGGTCTATTATATTGTAGTGGTAATAGAATCAAGTCCAATCAACCTCAGAAACCACACTCTCTCTATGATCATTGCTATCACTGGGAGAAAGATATGCAGACAAAAAGATCATGGACGATCTTGATCTTCATGGAAGTGACAGAAAGTGGCATTTGTGTTGTCCAGGTGTCAAGTCGCCAGCTGAGCGGCCAATGAACATACCTGCTTCATTGCTGTTCAGCAGTGAGCAGTAATTTCAGCAGTGAAGAGCATTATGTTTCTCTTCTGTGTAAAAGGATACTTTTTCATCTGATGAGTCTGTAAAAATGTGTGGAATAAAAGTTTAAAAGTCATCTACTCACTGTCGCTGGTATTTCTACTTGGCAATTTTCCGCTTCATAAACAGACAATCTTTCCAAAAGAATAGCTATTGAACAAGAGCAGTGTTGTTTTTCATTTCCACTGCATAAAATGCACTGATCATACTGTGAAAGTTTGCCTGATGTATTCCATTAGCAATAATCTGTGCCATCCAGACAATGCAATAGCTTCTGTTGTTGCTGCTGTTGAGTGACATTTTTAATCTCAATTTCCAACTAGAAATAACATTTTGAGAGCCCCTTGAGTACATAAAAGATTTCTGGTACAAGTGTCAGAGAAAATAGACTTAATCAGCAGAAATTATTTGCAGAGTTTTGTCAGTGTACAAAATAATGAAAATTTTATTGTAGTCATTGTTTAAACTTCAGAAGTACATAGCTGGTCTGCCAGTAATATTCAAAATTTGACATTCCTATAAAGACTTGAACATTTCACCAATATTCTAGAGCCTTCATTAACTCTTGTGTTTACTTAATTTAGTAAGCTGTACTCTTGTTGCAGTTCTAATGAACATGTGTTTGGAAGTCTCCTTGTCTAAATTGAATTTTAAGGTTTTATAAATCTTTTGGAACTGAATTACTTCCAGTCTATTTTGAGAATTGCCAAACACTTTAAAATATACACCATCCAGGAGGATATTAGTCTATACTCTAGCCAACTGTTTTTAAAGAGCTATATTTAGCTAATAATAAAGAACTAGAAAAAACCATCTCTATCCCTCCAAGACAACGTAACAAAACCAGAAACTACCACAAAATGAAACAAACAAACACCCATGCACATCCTCCACCACCCAAAAAAAAAAAAAACACCTCAGAAAATCCTGAGGGTCAGGAACAGAGTTCAGAAAAAATCCAGCCATGGTGATATCCATCTCCAGTGCATATTCACTGACTTACATCTGCATATTTGCAATGTAAGTCATCCTGGTACCAGGATGACATATTAAGACTTACCAGTAGCTGAATGTCATTTCTTATTTAATACAGACTGGATGCTTCAAATCTTCTCTTTTTCTGTGCAGCTAGAGAACAACTGTGTGTGATTACTGTAGTATTTTCTTGTCACTGAAAAGAGAACATTATACTCCCATTTCTTAGTCTGAAATTAGTTTCTTCTTTTGGCTGGTATAAGGAGGTATTTGAGATCTGATTAAAAGACAAGATACAATCGGTAGATGTTCTTGCTTGGATAGCCTGGTGAAGGTATTTAATTGGTCTGTGGGCTTTGAAATATTCTTTGTGTTTTTCCAGAATCCACTGAAAGTGCTGTTAGCAGCTCTGCTAACCATGAGATGGAAACTACATTTGTCAAATGACTTTCAAATTACTTTTGTTTAAGAGAATAAGAGAATAATTTTTAATTTTTTTATTACTTTTTAATGTTGAAAGTAGGGCATGAAGATAGGTCTGATTTTTGAAAAAGAAGTTTATGTTGAGGATCAGATTCTCCAAGGTCTTTACCTCAATCCATGCTATGAGATCAGAAATACCTCACCAGTTCCCACTTCTGGAAATGGAGTTAGATGTCTATTCTCCACCTTTTGCTGTATTTTAATGTCCGTCCCTTGAAAGTTCCAAATCTTCGGAACTTCAATGAGGAAGCCTTGCTCAGCAAAGCTGTTCAGGGGGCTCATTCATATTAGAATCATCAAATGAAGTGAATGAAGCTAAAACTTCTGTATTAACCTGGATCTAAAATTGCTACTTTGTTATTTTCAGGGATTTAGGTTTTTTGATTTTTTTTTCTTTTTTTATAATAATATCGAAAGGTTATTTGAAGAAATATAAATGTAAATTAACATATGGATGGTTAATGTTTCTTAGAGGCTCCAAAATTTTTCAGTGTTTTGGAACATTTACCTGGTTTATGCAACTAATTTTTTAAATGAAATGGGCCCATAATCTGCAGAAAATATATTTTTTTTTTTAATAAAAGTTGGAAAAAAATGGTTTCTTTCAGGGGAAACCAGCTCTTGCTGAAAGAAAGAATAACAAGGGTGCACCTAGATGAGTACTGAAAATGCTCAATCACTGTTTAAATATGAGATGTTATAGCAGATACACATTTGTAAATCAATAATTACTTACATTCCTGTGTAAAGATAAACATGGAAGAGACCTAATGGCTTTGAGGGTTTGACAGTAACAGTTCCTAAAAATAATATAGGAGTCATAAACACAACCTACAAGCAGTCTTCTTCATCTGTTTGACAATTTGCAAACTCCCAAGGGATTTCTGGTATGTTCTGCCCCGAGCTGTTGATCATCAACCCAGTATAAATCAGATCAGCTCATTAGGAAAGGCCCATAATCCAGGGAGAGCACCAAAATGTAGGATATGATCATTAATTTTGACAGAAATATGAAGCAGGGGAACAGAAATAGGGATTGTTGGAATTTTTTGTCAGAAATAGCATAGTTGTTGAAAAAGGCAGTTTTAGAATAACAGAGAATAAATAGGAATTCTATTCAAATTGGGCAGATTTTTTTTAATCTAAAAAGCATTTCTTTTTCTAAAAATTATTTCTCATATAGTGGTGGAAATAGTTTGACTTTTTATTTTGAAATAGCATATATTTTTAAAATGCAACTTGGGTTTAATTTTAGAAGTATATTTAAAAAGCTGAAAAATTAAGACATCTAAATTAGTTAAAAACTGATTTCTTGAGGGCTATTATTGTTTAAAAGAGGAAAAGCAAGATTATTTAATTTTAAAGTAATTAATTTTGTTTGTAGATTGGCTTATTTCTCTCAACTTCTTATGTTCACTTGACAAATCACTTTTACTAATGAATATCATTTTCTGTGCTGCTGAATGTTGCACACTTCCACCTTGATTACACATTTCCAGGAAGGTAATACCTGGAATACATGTGGACTTATTCAGATGATGAAAATTCTGGTGCTTTTAGCAATTTTTTCCTGATTTGTAATAGTTCATAGAGGAAGAACTGTTATGTTTTGCTCTAATATGTTTTGCTTTGTTTTAATACTGTCCATTTAGGTAGAATTAACAGTTACTAACATGACTAAAGCTGGGAAGGAAACTGTAAACCACTTGAGCCCTGAATCTCAAACTCAGGTTTCTAATAATATGTTAGGAATGATGCTTAGTATTTATAGAATTAAATGGAATTTAGGTGCCAAACAACTATTCTCTTCTCATTCTTGGTGTAATAAACTTCTATTTATCTCTCATCAGAGTAGAGAGAAGAGCTGATAATATGTGAGCTGTCTAATGAAAAGGTCTTGATAATGAATAATTTACTATTCTTGGAGATGTTTGTGAAAATTAAGTCTCACCAAGGGTATAACTGTGCAACCACTCAAGTGAAACAGAAAATACACTGTACGTAGTTTTTTAATCTGGCTCAGAGCAAAGAGAACTTCATCTTTCTGGCTGACAGTCTGTTTTCACATAGCTAAAGGTTGTCATTCATGTTTGTACTGAATATAATTCAGCTAAACGACACTAACATGGTGACAGAGAGAAGTACAAGACAACACCTCCATCACTGGGAAGGTAAAACATTCTTAAGAATTCACAAGCCCACAGTATATATTTCCAACAATTATTGTAAATTATTTTGGATGCCTTGTTTACTGAGCACTGTGTGTTCAAGGAAAATAGTTTAGGGAAAACTTAAGTTGCCCTTCATTTTTCAATAAAATTAGGTCCTTGGGGGTGAGTCCTGTTCAAGTTTTGCTTAACTGGAACTGTAGTTAGGTGCTGAAAATAGCCAAATGCTCTTGGAAATGCTTGGTTTGAATAGGGGTGGGTCAAATGGAGAGCATCCCCATCTGGCTGTTATCCAACACGGCAGATATCGCCCAGCACTGTGAGCTGATGCTGTGTGCCTGCCCAGCAGTGGGGCACTGCAAGGCCCTGGTGCCCAAAGAGGCAGGGAGCTGGCATGGAGGAAGGGAGAAATCCCCGGTGCTTGGCCTTGCAGGTAAAACTATCAACAGGGACTGAAAGCTGAGGGTCAGCTCAGAGCTTGGCTACCCCCTGTGGGTGCTGGAGGGAGGTAACTCTCCACTGCTTCTGGCACAGTTTGTTCATTCAAACATCAAAAACCACAGCCCAGCTCCTCTGCCTGGAGAACACTTCAGGGAGACCTTATTGCAGAGGGCCACTACCTAAAGGGAGCTACAAAAATTATGAAGGGTTTTTCACAAGGGCATGCAGTGATAGGACAAGGGAGAATGGCTTTAAAATGAAGGAAGGTAGGTTTAGATTAGATGTTAGGAAGAAATTCTTTACTATGAGAAGTTCTTTAATATTCTTTACTACTTCCTTACTGAAACAGGTTGCCCAGAGAAATTGTGGATGCCCTATCCCTGGGAGTTCAAGGCCAAGTTGGATGGGGCTCCGAGCAACCTGGTCTCATGGAAGGTATCCCTCCCCATGGTAGGAGGGTTGGAACTATAGGATCTTTAAGGTCCCTTCCAACCCAAACCATTCCATGACTATGATCCCATCTACAGACACCCATGCTGCTGCTTCCTGATCTGACCAGAGATGGCAATGGTGAGGGGATCAGAATTCCACAAGCACCCTTCTCCTGCTCTGGAAAGCAGAACAAACACCACACCACTGTTACTGCACTCAACAGCAGTTTAAAAGAGTAATCTAGCCTGGTCACAGTTATTCGTTTCTTTTCCATTACCCATAACTTGAATTTGAACAACTTGTTATTTGCTCCACAATTATGTGACCCCTCCGTGCTTTCACAGAACCAATGCTGCATCCAAGACTGTAATTCAGTCCCGTCTTACCATCTTCTGCATTGAAATGAATGATTAATTTTTTTCAATGTCAAATCCTCACTCATTTGAATATAGTTTCTGCCATTAACTAACTCTCCACCTTACTTTTTTTTGTCCCTAAATTCCTTCCTTCACATGACCACGTTCAAAGTTGGGGATGCAGGAGGCCAGGATGGGAATGAACAACATTTTATAAAACTAACAGTTCCTAGGCCATTCTCATTTTGTGTCAGCCATCTAAGGCAATTAGTATAGGAACCGCTTAAAGGGATGGCTTAGCATCTCACTCTGAAGTCCAAACTACCCGATTCATGCTTCCTAATCCAAATGCACTAACATTCACACACAGCAATTTACAGTCTCTTTCCTATTTCTCTAAAACACATTGAGGTACTATAAATCTAAATGGCTTACAACCGTTACTGTTCCTGCCAAAAAATAAAAAATCTTCAGCCAGATTTACTAATGTCACATGAAGCATCATAAATACTATCAAATTAGTGGCATTTCCTTACCATGCCTGAATCATAGCTGTTCCGAAATGCTTTATCCTCATTCTTTTAAAATGTGTTCTCTTCCAGTCACAAGACTAAAAAGTTTCAGGTCTGATTAGTTTTCCTTTTGTAGAAATTAAAATTCAAAGCATGACCTTAGAGGGACTCTAAAATTGCTTCCTGGATTAATCTTTAAATCAGCATTCTGGGGTTTTTTAATCTTCTGAGGCAATGTCTAGAATAAGGAGACTGTTGAAAATGTGAATAATATGAATGTCACTTTCATACTCTTTGGCTTGGAAAAGGAAAATGTTTTGCTTTTTAACGCAGAAGAGTCCAATCTGTCCCAAATATAATTGTTGCAAGAAGGCTGAAAAGGCTTCCTTGAAGTGTAAGTAAAGGACAGCCTTATCTTCTGTATCACAAGGCAACAAAACTGTTGTTTAGTCAGTGAGCAGGTCTTCAGTCAAGGAAGAGCAGATGTTAGATTTAAAATTAAGAGAACTGTTTCATCCCAGATGAATATGTGGCTTTGGATACAAGTGGCAGAGCCTGAGAGATCAGTAACAGCACCACTAAAATAAGAAAACATCTCATTTTCCCCCTTCTTTCTCTCTCTCACGTGCACTGATACAAGCTCTGAACAATATCTCAGGCAGCTAAGAGCTTTGACAAAATTGAATGTAATTTAAATGCTGGAGTAGCTCCAATGGAAAATGAAGGTGGCTTAGTTAGGGGCTACAAATCTGGTCTAAGGTAAGTAGTGGGATTCTTAGTAGCACTTGAGAACATCAGATCCCTTTGCAGTTCCAGGAATGACTTAGTTTTTCTCAGAATGTAATAAGAGAGTAGTTAAAACAAGACCTGAACTGTTGAGATGCCCTGGGAGTGGATGTCAACCCATAGGAAAAATCTTGGGCTCTCATATTGCTGTGAAGATAATTGGCACTTGTTTTTGGGGTTTTTTTGGTCTTCAACAACTCTTTACTGCAAAATATTTGCAATTTCTTGACAGAGGTGATATCCTAGACTTCTTCTTTTGCAGGCTGGTACCCAGCCACTGTATCCTCCCAAAGTCACACAGAGCCCTATGATCTCAACAGTTACCTGGCCTCTGCCAAACACCAGGAGTCATCTACCCCTCTTTCAGGCTACAGAGAGAATTGTTGGGCAAAAACCGCCATTGATCTGAATATCACTGATACAGCAAACCTTGTATTCATGCAAGTAAGAACATACAGTCAGATCTGTACAGCATGAATAAAAAAGCAAGACCTTTTGAAAGGCCTTTCCTCACAATGTGTGAGACAGTATGTTCTAATCTGCTTAATCAAGAGGTTTTTGAGCAATAAAGAGGGGCATCTAAAAGAACATTCTGATGGCAATTCTGATTTACAGCAGTATAATCATCCATCAAGTGCTGAAATGTACTGGGTTTGGTTTGGCTTTCCTTCCCCCCCCACCCCGGGAGCTAGAGAAACACCCAGAAGAATGACTGTTTCAACTTTCTTTCCAGATAATTCGGAGAAACTCACAAAGGGTCCAAAGGTAAGTGGCAATTTTTGAGAAAATGAAGAATAGCATTCACTACTTTTAGGTTGTGTCTAAAATGGTCTGTAGAGTAAAGCTAGGAAGGATCTCATTTGCTTGGTATGCAAAGAGGTAAGGTAGGATGTCTGGGGAGCATAGTCCAATTCAAAGCAGGCCAGTGATCTGATAGGGATTGCATCATCGGGAAATCTAGATCTAAAATCTAGGTCTAGATTTATCTAGAAATAAACTCCCCAAGTGAAAAAGACAGGTAGAAAGCAAAGCATAGTGGCTGTGGTTGAATTAAGAGCCCTTAAAAGGTTTGAAAATAACATTTTTTAAGAACTGTACAAGTGATTAAGAATGAACATAAATGGATAACATATTGTGAGAAGAGAAAAAAAAAACTAGGAAAATATACAAAGTTATTCTTAGTGAAGGAAAGAAAAATCCGTATAAATACTTCTGAAGCAAGAGGGGGAAAAAAAAAAAACAACAAACAAACAAAACCAACAACAACAAGGAAAACAAAAGTTCATTACCAGATGGTAAAGAAAATCCTGGAAAAAAGCTAGTGACACATAGTGGGCTACAGTGCAGTTTGCCTTCTCTGAAAGGCTTCACTACAAAAGTGGCATATGACACAAAGTCAGAATGAGGTTCAATAAAGACAGAGTGAAGAAACAGAGGAAAAGCATTAAGGATTATTTAAAGAATAAACAGCTCAACAGTTCATCTGCAATTCACTCTGTGGTGCTTACAGGAGTAGCTGGTTAAGTCACCTCATCATTTTTTGTCATCTTTGGTACCACACAAGGAATGGGTGGTAGTGAGAACTGAGGAAAAACTTCTGATCATCTCTAAAAAGAAAGAGGGATCTCACAGAGAAATTCAGATGGCTCAGCCTCACTTGGACTGCTGGGATGAGACTTTAACACACCATTATTACATAAACTATTATAATAATAACGTAGTAAAATACAGCAAGCATGGAATTTTCAAAACAAATCAAAGCAAATTACTATAATTTGTTGTTGTGGGAGGCAGACAAAGGAGGTGCAGATAGTCTATTCAATTTGCATTGTGGATAATTTATAAATCTGAATTTTTAAGGGCTTGACACTGTCTCCCTTTATATTCCTGTAAAACAGCATGTGAAAAAAATTCTAGATGAAATCACTGTATTTCCACAAGTGATTGGTGAAAAATGCATTTAGAGTATTTTACTGGGAGGTACTGCAGTCCATTTGTTTCTCTGTGTGGCATTTCAATTAATAAATGCTGGAATCACACATGTACTGATGAAATATTAGGGTGGCCTCCCAGCTGGAATGAAATCAAACTGTGCACAACCCCTTACATTGCAAATTTGATGCTAGCCAATGAAATCACACTGGTGCAGAAAGGCTGAGTGCATGTCAGCGTGGCATTAACAGCTGTGCTGCATGTGAAGAAAGAAAGTTCTCCATGACTCGATGTTTATGAGGTTCCAGCTGTGGTACTGGGAAGCCTCACTAGAGAAAAGGAAAGAGAGATAGGCTTCTTGAGGGAAGGTTAACAGACGGGCCTGTTTTCTTCCAGGAAAAGGAGAAATAATGCAGAGCTGCAGAGCTGAAGCCACCCACCTTTCTTTGCCTAAGGCAGACTGTATCTGTCCTTTTGTTTCTTAAAGTTTAAATTGATAAGGATACCACTGTTTTCCCAAGAGGTTTATTGCAGCTCTCCATTTTTTGTTTAATATTGCATTTTTCCTCAGTCCCCTTATTTTTAGGTTAAACCCCATTTTTTTTCTGCTCTCTTGTAGTCTTCTTTAGAATCTCTGATAATTCCTTTGATTTTCCTTCTTTGAGTTCTGTGCAACTTCCCTAAGTACACTGCCCAATCCTGGTTATCTTCCTTAATATATCTCTTTTAAGGAACTGCCAGTTCTCTTTAACATTTTCTTTGTGCACTGGCCTCCCATAAGCCCTAATTTGTCAATTCTGTGACTGAATTGAAGTGCACTGTCTTGCACTCTACTGATTTATCTCTTTTTATTGTTCTTTCTTTATGGTCTCAGGTTTGCAAAACCGGTCATTTCACTGGATGTACTAAATATTTCATTCTCTAATCATTATTCCTTCTTTATTAGAAAAAGATCTCATAAAACCTCTGGATATCTGCTATTTTAAATTTCCCTACTCAAAACAAAACATCTGAGGGTCCAGGGTTCAAGTCCCTGTTGGGGCGCCACTCTCAATCTCTGTTCCCTGAGATTTCCTCGGGCCTGACCAAATAAATGATTTCTCAGTGTATTCCAAGAATTGGATGGACAGACTTCTTTTTCCAAAAGCATCCTAGTGAGTGACATTTAGATGAGTTTAATAATTTCAAGTCCTATTTTCTGGAGAACTTCACCAGCTTCTCTCAAAGAGTTAGACCCATTTAGATTTCAGTTTGACGTCCTGTACAAGATTTCCCCTATGACAGCCACAATATTCTCTTTCTTTCTTAATCATTCATATATTTTTAGCAGTTTTAACCCACTAGATTTCTATTACATACTTCCGAATACACAAAAATATAAGCAGAACTGTGTCTCCTCAAATGGGTAAAGATTTGGAAATCTGACACAGCTTTAGCTTGGATGAGTGACTGTGAATAAAGTCAATGTCTCCATTTTTTCCTTAGTTTCTACTCTGTCAATCAAAGAACCATTTCTCTTATTAACCTTTGAATTTTTCATATCAACATGTCCTATGTTTCATATCAAAACATCCTATTTCAAAACCCTTTCCAAGTTTTAGCAACCAGAGCTGACCTCCCTTTCTTTCTGCCTTCCATCCACATGACATGCTTCACTTAAATTAAAAAGTTTACAGGAAATCTGGGCTTGAAGAAGCAGAAGTATCTGCCAACTTCTTGTATGAGGACGGTGGTAAGTTATTCTATGTATTTAGGAGAGGAGGACAACAAAATATTTCATAGAATCATAGAATCATAGAATCATAGAATCATAGAATCATAGAATCATAGAATCATAGAATCATAGAATCATAGAATCATAGAATCATAGAATCATAGAATCATAGAATCATAGAATCATAGAATCATAGAATCATAGAATCATAGAATCACAGAATCAGTCATAGATTAGTTTGGGTTGGAAGGGACCTTAAAAATTGTCTTGTTCCAAGCTCATTGCCATGGGCAGAGACACCTTCCACTAGCCCTGGTGTGTCAAAGCTCCATCCAGCCTGTCCTTGAACACTTCCAGATATGGATCATCCACAACTTCTTGGGTAACCTGTGCCAGTGCCGCACCACCCTCACAGTAAAGAGTTTCTTCCTAATATCCAATCAAAACTTCCCCACCTTTACTTTAGAGTCATTCCTGCTTGTCCTATCACTACATGCCCCTGTGAAAAGTCCCTCTCCAGCCTTCCTGTAAGCCACCTATTTGGATCATTATTTTAGCAAGAGACACAATAATGATTAGGTTTTGGGGTTGTTGTTGTTGTTGTTTTGTTTGTTTGTTTGTTTTTTACTCTAAGAGAGATGAAATATAGGGATGGAATTTGTGGAATATGCTTCACTAAGAAGTTTTTAAAAATGGGTTAGATAAATGTCTGTTGGCAGTCATCTATATGAAAGATTTATATTGTGGTGACATATGAACACAGAGCTACACAAAGGTCTTGGAGACCATTTCAGAGTGCTGTAAATACAAATATAATTAATGGTTCATGTCATGCCATCTCAAAAAATAAGTAGCCTGCCTAGAAACAGAAGGCATTGTCTCTTTCAAAAATTATTGAAAGAAAAAAGAACCCTTTAACATTCAAATGAGGTTTCACTGTTGTGATAAAGAGATTTCACAAAGGGTAATAAAGAAAATGTGAAATGTCAACACACCAAATAAAATGTTCCTTAGAATATTCACAAGATCCTGATTGAGTTTGAGCTCATTATATAAAAAGTACCTTCAGCAGAAGGAAGAAATCTGCACAGAAAAGCCAAGTAAAAGAACATTCTGCTGTTATAAATAACTCTAGAAGGCAAGATCAGCATTGTACTTGAATATAATGTTCAAACCTCTCAAAGTTATCCTTATCACTGGTTAAAGAAAAATGGGTGACAAAAACATTTCTTTGGCTAATTTGGAATTTCAGTTTCAGTGTATTGGGAAAAGAAGTTCTAAGACCTGAAAACAAAAAGATTTTGAAAGACTGTTATGGATACATGATAAGGTTAGAAATAAAGCCTATTCTCTTGTACTTTCTCATTGGCACGGGTAGCAAATACAGATCAGTGTTTTGTGGCAGGTTTAGAAATTGAGACTCAGGTTGCATGATGTCCTATTTTTTCTCACCCTTTGTGTAGTAAAAATATAGAGATACCAAAATATTTGAAACAAGCTGCAAAACCAACATGTATTACTAAAATAAAGTTGGGGGTTTTTTTAAATATTTTTTATTTTTATTTTCCCCCAGGTTCTGGACTCATGAAATCAATCCACTAAAGAAGTTGGACCCTGTTAGGTGCCTCAGTTTTAATGAAAATAAGCTTGTTTTCTTTCACTATTTTTCTTCAAACTCTTTGATGCCAATCTCCACCATCAGATGGATTTTCAGAATAATAATCACAAGTCCTGATTATAAAATCTGAATAACAACCAAAAAAATATGCTTCCAAGCTTTTTCTTTTTAGTTACTTTTAACCATAATTGTTTTATTTGCTTGTTTACAAAATTAAGCTATTTTGCTAACAACCCTTTGGTATTTGGGTAAAGTAAATTATCATGAGCTAAATTATGGTCACTGGGCAGGGGTTCTGCTTTCAGCCACTGGCTGCTCTCCCAGCTCTACTGAAGGTGTGAAATTTGTCTCTGAAACATGGTTCTTCTTGACTCACATCTTTAGCCCTTTTGTTCTTAGCATTTTTTTTGCTACTTTACCTTTCTCTCTATTCTAATGCAGTAATATAAAAGCAAGTATAATATAGGCATGCAAATATATGGGCACATGGTATAGATGGATTTCAGATGTATACTAATGTTCAACAACATTCTGTTTACATAAGTTGGATATAGAATATCAACACTGATTTCAACAGAATTAATCTTATTTTACTGCAATGTTTCAAAGGGCATGATTGAACTTGTCCTTCTGTAGGGATGAATTCCACCATTATGAAGCCACTTTTAATAGAATTCCTAGAGAGAGATGATGCTAAAAACATTGATTATATAAGCATGAAAAGAAAATATGACCCCTTGTCTAAGGATACTTTGGGAGAATGAATGAGAAAAATCCAGTATTTTTTCCTAAGAGCTGCAAAGTATTTTAAAGGACTTTCACACAAATAAAGGCCAAAACACTGGCTTCTCAGTGTAAATGTATTTTTCTATTCAGCTTTTCGCTTTTTGGAGCCAACATTCATATCATCTAGTTGATTACATCGAATAATGTGTGCACTAAATAGAATGTTAATGTTGTTTTCTGTGCTTGATAGGAAGAAATGGTTCCAGGCACCTGCTTCATTTTCTCCAGACACATCTTCTGGAAGATGGTATGATTTGTGGAATTGTGCATAGAGGGTAATAAAGAAGCCTTTGGTTAAAAGGTGTTTTAACCCAGACTTCATAGTATGTGAAGTGGGTTTTGTCACATCACGTAAGGTTGTTTTAGTTTGTTCAGGGAGGTTTTGTTTGATAGGTTGGGGTTTGGGGTTTTTTTTCTGTTTGCTTGGTGTTGTTTTAAGGAACAAGAAAGCATGTCAAGGCCTTTATTATTGAGAAGGTGAATATCAATATCAAAAGACAAAATGACATAATCCTGACTTCTCTACATGACAGAGAGCTGTAAATTACCAAGAGTAGCTTAGACATTGGAAACTGATAGACTTACCATGCATGGCAGAAATCCTGGAAATTTAAATCTGTGAGTTTCCTCCAAACGCATTAATACCCATATACACGTGTATCACACTGAGCATGCATTTACCTTCCAATCCCTTAGAAAAAATGTTGACCTGCAGGAGAAATATATTCAAATTGGTATTACAGCTTCTGACAGGAAGATTACTTGAGCAGGTAATCTCTGTAGCTACGTACCATGTTGGGTATGTACCATGGGAATGATAAAGCATGAAGACTTCTGATGGTTGTGGAGGCTCTCCAAAGTGTGGTGAAATCCCATTTCAAGCACAGCTGGTGGCTTTGTGAATACCAAGATGGTCTAAGGCAGCTTCTGGTGAGAATACCTACCTCTTAAAGGGCTGTAAGACTAGTTTAAGTGTCATACTGAATAAAAAATAAAAAATGTGACAAAGAAAAGTCTCAGGATAAACATGTAATTTCTTTTGTATTCACTGAATATTTCTGAGTAGATTGTGACCCTGAATGCATCTATTACTTGAAATTTGACATGTTTAAACAAAAACTGAAAATATTTGCAGTTATAAAGTTAGGCTGAGATTTAATTAAACAATTAGCTAGCTTAGAGTTCTCTTAGAATCAGGTAGATGAAATTAAATAAAATAAAACAGATTCTACAACATTTTCCAGTTAATATTAGTGGTATTTCTAGTAAACAGAACACAAATATTTATTTCAAAATACACTCTACTTTGATGTTCTGCCTCTCCTCTCCTTTCTCTCTGAATAGAAGACAGCTGTGTAGATAGTGAGTGGAAATTTTTTTCTGTTTTTTCCCTCTGCTGATATTTTATTTATGACATTTCATTTTTATATTGCATCTTGTTGAATTGAACAGGTCTACAGCAAGCTGTACACAGTAAGCAACTTGGAAATAAAGGTTCCAATCTATTCCAAACCAATCTATCTGATGAAAGACTTAATATTAACTGAAAGTATTTACTGCCTCTTTGCTAATATAACACATCTCATCACTGCCGCAGATAATTTGATCTGATGCAGTGTAATAGAAGATTAACATTTCAAGGGGGATCAAGAACATCTTCACAAACTGGATGCGAGTGCAGAACGTGATCCTTACAGTGAGCACTGGCAATTAATGTAAGCCCTCAGAGTGTCACAGCAGATACTAGTCACATTTATGCAGTCTTGTTTTGGATAAAATGAAGTTTATTTGATCTGATAAAAACCAAAAAGTTATTAAATTACATTTTGAAGGTTTTTCCAAACTAAAAGATGCTACAGACACAAAAGACAAAAATAATTCCTGAAAAATGAATGAAAGAGAAATCAATGAAGACAAGAGTGTCAAAGCAAGAGACTGTGAGAAAGGAATTACAGGTAAGAAATATCAATGCAAGAGGCAATAGAAAATGTGACATGCAATAATGGGCCATGGTGGTTAGATAGACTGGTTTTCAAGCTAAAAACAGATGGTTCTGTGAATCCTTTTGAGATCAGAGACCAGACTGCTGGTCAGATGACAGGTGTCCAAGGACAGCCCTAGAACAAACATCAGGGTGTCTCAAAGTCTCAGGACTATTTTGCCCAAAGAGCTCAAATTTGCATAGGAAATAAAAAATGCAAAATATTTCCTGTTTATGCAGTACTTCCCAGGCTGCAGTTTGATTCCAGCTGGCTGTGGAGTGTAGTACTGGCCATCAAAGTCATATGGTTTCAGAAATGACACAAGAAAAGACACAGCTGGAAAAGAGGAATGGGCATAGAGGGCTTCCAAAGCAAACTGGATAAGATTGGTTAAACTTCACAGAATATTTAGTGTTACATAGTCACAGAAATAGATGTTGTCCTAAACCTATGCTTGCAGTCACATGCAACTGATAGGAGCTTATTTTATGTGAAAGGTACAATTTAATCCACATTTGAGGTTTAAAATCCACATGGGAATAAAGATGGAGGCGCAAAATGTTCTTGGAAGCTTGAAACTCCTTTCTTATATAAAAGAATAGTACACAAAATCCACACCCAAACCCACTCAAACCAGGAGATTATAATCATCCCCTTCTTTAAGAAATTATTATTTTGTTTGAGTCTCTGAAATTGTTAAACTGATGTTGAATACATCATGAAAATCTACTTTGAAAGCTGCCTCAGTCAGACACCCTTATTCCCTCTCGGTCCAGCACCTCCTGTGTCCCAGTTGAAAAAGAACACAGATTTGGGGTGGTTGTTTTTATTTCTTGAGAACTTCTGCCTCTCCTGCCTCTCCTGCAGGTGTTGGCCATATCCTAGAGCCCTTGCACAGCTGTACAGCCAGGGAGCAGTGGGAGCCTGGGAATGGCACCAAGGAGATGATGACTGTGTCGGAAATGAGTGACTCAAACTGATTGTACTCAGGATGCTGGGATGTGGGGACATGGACACCCTGGCAGGAGCAGCTGCTCCTGAAGATCTACAGCCCAGGGAAGGGTCTCACCTGTAGGAAGGAGATGGGGCAAAGAGGGGAAAACATTTTAATTTTGCCTTTGTTTATCCCTATTGAATCTATTTTAAATGACAATAAATTAAATTATTTTTCATAGGATAATAGAATATCCTGAGTTGGAAGAGACTCACAAAAATCATCAATATATATTACTTCTGGCCCTGTACAATACGTCCCAAAAATCCCATCAAATGCTTGAGAGCACTGTCTGAATACTTGAACTCTGTCAGGCTTGGTGCTGTGACCGCCTCCCTGGGGAGTCTGTTCCAGTGCCCAACCACCCTCTGGATGAAGAACCTTTTCCTGATATCCAACCTAAACTTCCTCTGAGTCAGCTTCAGGCCATTCCCTCAGGTCCTGTCATTGGTCGAGAGAGATCAGTTTCCCTCTGCTTCCCACCATGAGGATGTTAAAGAGCACAATGAAGTCTCCCCTCAATCTCGTCTTCTTGAGGGTAAACAGACCAAGTGACCTCAGCTGCTTCTCCCTATATCTTCCCCTCCAGACCCTACACCATCTTCACAGCCCCTCTTTGGACACTATCAGCTTTATGTCTTGCTTGTATTGTGACTCCCAAAACCACACACTTGAGTTTCCCCAAGTCAAATCTGCTTTGTCTGTGAAGGTAAATGATAAATGAACTTCCTGTCTATACCTTACTAATAAAACTTCCTGTCTATATCTTACCCCAGGAGTTTTCCCTCCTATATTGTCCCCTGTCTTGCTGAGAAGGGGGGGTGGGTGGGTGGATAAGTAGTTTTGGCTGCTGGCCAGGGTCACCCCTCCACAGCAGTTCATGGAGACATAGTAGATGTCTCAGGTGGATATGCTACACCTGCAAATATTATAGTTATTTGCACTAATCATATAAAGCACCTGTGATTTTTGGTAATAACTCACAAACCTCAAATATGTTTGTTGAGATGTAACATTTTTTATAGCACTGAGGAAATATAGCCGAAACAACAGTGAAAGGGAAAAAAACCCCCAAACCTGCATTCAGGTATTTCTATAGATTCTGCTCTTGATTTCTTTTTTCCCTGAAGATGTGGAAGTACACTTGTGCAGTTTTATGAAATAGGTTAATAATTAATATATTTCACAGCAGAAAACAAAACAAAACAAAAAAACCTGCCAGGACAAAAACCCCCAAATCATCAGTCACTCTGGGGTAAATTTCAATTAATTCTTGTTTGAATAGTATCTGTTTAATCTCTGTTTTTCTGTATTTAAGGGCACAGCAAAGAAAGAAGAAAGGCAAACAAACAAACCCCACAACAACCCCATTAAACCCAGCAAATGTGGAGACAAAGGAAGAACTAAAGTGAAGCTGATGAAAATCAATGTGTAGATATCCATGAGTACGCATAAGATTGAGTTTATTACAGACTAGAGCTATAGTCTGTCGCTTTCACCCATCATAACATCCACCAGGAATCATAACAAGGAGGTCATTAAATCCTGAGCTAGTATCTCAAGTGATGATACAAAAGCACCATTGGTATAATTTAAAAAAACCCCATCAAATAAGCAGGCTATAGAGTTCTGTTCTAGCAAAATGTTGGATAACCTTATTCAATAGCTATTTACCCTGTCTAATACTCATACTTTATATTGATTTTTTCCCTATTACTATTATTGCATTTGCAGTTTAGAAACAAATCCCACTAATTATTTACCATATCGCATTAAAAAAAGGGTTAATCTCATTCTATTTATTGTATCTCTAGTGCTGATATCTTTGCCATCGCTGTTTAGTCTTCTTTTCTAGTAGACACAGACTGGATAAATGGAATTAATGTTGTTTCAGGGGTGTTGCATCACATGAAACTTCAGTGAGTATTACATGTTTTGTGATAAGGAAATTGTGTTCTGATCTTCCCTATTTAATTTGACAAGCTCTCTGTATTGACATATGTACAGGGGCTTGCAGTGAAATACTTAAAAAGATTTTTTTATTGAGCTGTTAAATGTCAGCTTTTCATGTTTGGCTGTGAGTCTGAAGCATAACTTTTGCAATGCCTTTGGACCAGTATGGAACAACTGCGCTGGGTGAAGTTGTTACTTGTTTCCCTTCCGACATGATATGTGGACAGACAGAGGCTGCTTTCAGTTCTCCAAACTGTACTTTACAGAAACAAAATTTCTCAATTAAAATGTTTCATAATGTCAGGGTTTCAAAAGTGACCTTCTCTGTCCAGGAGAAGGGTAACAGATTTTCCTTGCTTTGGCTTTCAAAGATAAATGAGAAATGTAGAAGAAACAAAAAAAGCTTCCTGCAAAAGCAGTAAGTTTTCCTTTGGATTTTTCCTCTAGATCTAATTGTCAAAGAATAAGAGAGAGCTTCTTTTCCCTTGTAAGATGTAATATACCAACTAAATAACTAAATAGTAGCATACCAACTGAAAAAAAGTTTTTGTCTTATTAGGAGAAACCTGTACACCTTCAATAAATCAGGACTTTGGGAAGCATATTTGTTCCTTAAGTCGTGATTGCCTGAAGCTGGTGAGGATGAAACTTCTCTTTTCACCACTGCAAGTTCTGCAGCCTATTCAGAAAGAACTTTTCCATTTGACAGCACGATATTATCACTGATGTCACCAAGAAAAACAATAGGCAAAGCAAGTAGGTAAAAGCTGCTCTGTCTGTGATTCAGCTTTTAGCGTCTTCCAGTAAAAGGGTTATGAATAAAATAATCTGAGTTTGAAAAGTGAGTTAGTCATGTGTGGATACAAGAAGACTTTTTTCAGAAACTTTGTGAAGAAACTATTTCCAATTAAATGTAGCAGTTCTTTTTGTATTTTGGAGACAACAATGGCTTTTCCTTTCACTGAAAAAAATCTTTGCTAAAGATGTCTAAATATTTCAAGATATAAACTTGTTATGCTCAAATCCTATTAAAAATTGACTGTTCCTAACAACTGATCAATCTACTGAATTCTAATTGTGTCATCCTCTTGGTTTTGCAACAGGTTTCATTTTCCAGGTCACAGCATGGCAAAATGCAGATAATATAGATTTTTTTCTGAGTGTACAACACAGAATATTTCTTTTAAAGACATTTTATTTTTTCTTATTTTCTCTGGGGATTTGGTAATAGATTTTTTTTTCCCCAGAAACTTAAACAAGTAGAGTTTTATCTTACAGTCAACTAACAGAAATCTGTTTTCTTTGTCCTACAAGTTCATAAGCATAGGATCCTCCATGGACTAAGTATTCTCTTACATAAAAAACAAATATTGGAAACACAATAGGATCACTTTATTTCCCCTTAAGAGGGATCTGGGATGAATAAATTAAAAGATATTTTTATGAACAAGAATATGTTTGATTCTCTAACTTCAATTGAGATTTTTCTTTAAAGAGAAGTAAATTTCAATATCTTGTATATGCCCTTTCCATGTTCTTCTTTATAACCAAAAGTGACTCTTTTCAGCATGCCAATTTACCCTTCTAATGTTAAATGACACTCCTCCTTACTCAGACGATGTTACTTTATAGAAGACAATGTGTTATGCAAGTGTTAGCAAGGCTGTATTCTTCAGGTATCCAAATATATAATTCAAATTTTGATATAGGATACACAGACAGAGCTGAGCAGCATTAAAAAAGTTTCAATGCTGTGGTTTAAGCAGCACTCCTGCAATGAGTACCAGCCATAGACTCCAAACCGTGAGAACTTCAAAATAAAGGATCAATACTCAGTGATGTTTCAGAGTGAAATCAAAAAGACTAGAAGTTTTATGAAGCAATAAATAGCTCCACAAATACATAACAAGAGGTTTGAACTGTCTGCAAGGAAAATTGAATATAAGGAACAGTTGCTACTGTTTTTACTGTGCGACATGAATGGAAAAGTCAAAATGAAGCAACAGAAAATATACAACCTAAGTGAAAGAGATTTGCTTAAGGCAGAGAGTAGACAGTCTCTATATTGTAGTTACATACTATTTAAGGAAAAAAAAAATCCTAAAAATGGCAGAAGTAGCAAAGCAAGCCAGAAACACTATTCACAAATCTGGCTTCTGTGTATATTCAACACCATAAAATCTTATTTTATTAAATCAAGTGGTTTTCAGTAGTCTTGAATTTGGCACTAGTAGAGCTCTAAGAGAATGAGCTACTCGTCTGGCCCAGTTGTCATAGAAACAATTATTTACTCCTATCTGGATAATCTTTATCATTGCAGACCTGAAGTCAATTGAAAAGGTGAGTGAACTTATGTGATTTTGTTCTTTTTTTAAAGGAAGACAACTGCCTTAGATCTCTCTATGCTTAAATTATTAGGGAAATTGTGCTTACAATACTATAGAATGGTTGGGGTTAGACAGGATGTCTTGAAATCATCTATCCCAGCCCCCCACAGTCAAGCAGCTTGCACAGGATCACATCACAGACAGTTTTGAGTGTCTTCAGAGAAGGAGACCTTACAACCTCTCTGGGCAGCCTGTTTCAGTGCTCTGCCACCCTTGAAGTAAAAATGTTTTTCCTGTCCTCATTGGGTCCTCCACCACCTGTGACAAAAAGTTATTACTGATGGTCTGCAGAAGCCTCCTGGACTGTGTGTTCCCTGCAGATATCAGGTGGTGGGAATCTCCCATGAGTCCAGGGCCTGTGATCTTGGCTACTTCCAGCTGTTTGTAGAAGGCCTCATCCACTTCCTTGTCATGATCAGGTGGTCTGTAATAAACACCCAGTTTCACCCATGCTAGCCTGCCCCTTAATCCTTATCCATAAACTCTCAACTAATTATCCATCCTCCTCTAGACTTCAATATATCCAGTTTCTCTCTCAAATAGAGAGCAAATCAACCACCTCACAGAATCACAGAATCACAGAATCATGGAATATTCTGAATTGAAAGAGACCCACAAGGATAATTCAGTCTCACTCTTAAGTGAATTGTTCACACAGGGAAAAACCCATGACGTTATTGTTATTACATTGTCATCCATGGCAGCATTCCAACATTCCATGTGAGCTATCCTGCCATGTCTCTGTAATTGCAATATGTTTGTGCTACTGCACGCAGATCTCCAATTCTTGCTGTTCATCCCCCATGCTGCATGAGCTGGTATAAAGGTATTTCAGACAGGTAATAAATCATGAAAGTTTGTCAGGCAGGGTGCAAGAGGATTCACCACAGCTATACACACACTTGAGGCGCTTGGCATTCTGATTCTCATATCTGGAGACATCTAAGGAATTTTTTTGCTTCTCTGGCTGGCCTGGCTCATTCTCAGTTAGACCAATGGTGTGGACATTGTCACTTTGGACACCTGCTCCCCAGTCCTTCATTTTATAGCTCACCTGACAAAACTAGCCTGCCTGTTGGCAGAGATTCCCTTGCCTCTTCTAGGCAGGTAGATCCCATTCTTCCCTAAAAGGCTATAGTCATCAAAGAATGTCCCCTTGTCATCGAAGTCAAAATACTCCTGACAGCACTCATGAAAGCAGATATTGATTTACATTATACATCTCTTTCTGGCTGCATCTTTTCCTCTAACTGGTAAAATGGAAGAAAAGGTAATTTGGGCACCATTTTTCAGTTGCACCTCCAGGGCTTATAGTCTTCCTTGATTCTGCCTAGGTTTTGGCTTGTGATGTCATTCATGCCCACATGAAAGAGCAGCAGTGGATAGAAGTCTGCATTCTTGACAAGCTGTGGCATCGTCTGGGCAACATCACAGACCTTAGGTCCTGGAATGTAACATAACCCACATGACTCCCTGTCAGGCCAGCAGATGGGTACCTTGGGTTTAACCCAAGACTGAAAAAAATGAATATCTGACTGGCTCTTTACTTTTAGAATATCTTTTCAGGTGCAGATTCTGCTATCGTGAATCAACTTTAGTATTACTTTTGCTTAATGACAAGCCCTAATGTAACAGCGAGGTTATTCCCATTTTAATAAACCTAGCACTGTATGATTATCAGAGATGACCTGCATCCAGAGATCCCTTGGATTCATTCAGTTAAGACATGTCACATTTTCTAACAAACAACAGAGGAGACAACAGCTGAGAAAATCCATAGCTAGGTCCTGAAGGAATATTCTTCATTCAGTAGGTGTCACAGAATCATAGAATCACAAACTGGGTCAGGTTGGAAGGGAACAGAGTGGGTTGCCTGGTCCAACCTCCCTGCTCAAGCAGTGTAATCCCAGAGCACATGCCACAGGATCATGTCCAGACAGTTTTTGGATACCTCCAGTGAGGAGGCTCCACACCCTCTCTGGGCAATTTGTGCCAGTGCTTGGTCATTGCACAGTAAAGAAATTCTTCCTCATTTTCAAGTGGAACTTCCTGGGCATCAGTTTCTGCCCATTGCCTCTTGTCCTATTGCTGTGCACCACTGAGCAGAGCCTTGTCCATCCTCTGACACCTCCCTACAGACACTGATAGACACTGATGAGATCCCCTCTCAATTTCCTCTTTTCAAGACTGAACAGGCCCAGCTCCCTCAGCCTTTCCTTATAAGAGAGATTCTCCAGTCTCTTAATCTTTTTTCCTCCACTGCACTCACTCCAGGAGTGTCTGCCTTGTACTGAGGAGCCCAGAACTGGACACATCTGGTACAGTCTTACACATGGCCAGAGAGTAATGAGCCCCATGAAGATGTATCAGGTCTGAGGGTTGTCCTGCAACTTCTCAGAGTGGCTTAATAATATTGTGAGGCGGCTCCTTGGGTGTGTTTTGTAAAGCAAGGGTTTAATAAATGGTAAAATAACAATCAATACGGAAACAAAAGAACAAAAGCCATTCGCAGGTGCCAGAGAAGCATCTGACACCTGACTAAAATACCCCAAAAAGAACTTGAGTACCTCTGTGCCCCTTCTTAAATACTTAATGTTTTAGGAGGGCCAGTTTGGCTTGATGCCAATAGAAACAGCTACAGGTTTTGAGAAACATTTCTAAAGTCTGACCAGTGCCCCTGGGTCAATGCAGATAAAAAGAGTGCAGAACTTTCTAGCTTGGCTTCCTTATATGTCCAGAGGTAAACTGAAACTTTTTTTCCTTAAATAGAATAATTTGCTTGGGAGTGGAAATGTATTCCTACACACACATCACTCCAGGCGAGGCCTTGCCAGGGCTGAGCAGAGGGGCAGGATCGCCTCCCTCGACCTGCTGGAAATTCTCCTCCTGATGCACCTCTTGGATACACTTGTAAAGAAACAAAGTTCATATTTATATTCTTGAACTAAAGAAAGAAACCCTCCTGCATAAGAAAATTCCCACAACTGGCTGGCCATCTCCAGGAGCAACACTGCAAGGCACCAATGTGTGAGTTGTAACACATCCCACTTGCACAGGGACATTTATTTAGTGATGCAATGAGCACAATCTGGAACTCACTGAGTCATCTCATTAAAACCCGTGTTGTCACTTTTGCAAGCTGAGGAGTCAGACTAGACCTCCCCTTCAAAGAAGCAGCATTTTAAATCCTAAAGTGAAACAAATTACACTTATCACAATGTGAAATATTTCAAGGGTTTCTGCTGTGGGCTGACACTTAGGGGATTAAGGAAAAGTGGATGTTATATTTGTCATTAGAGTGATATTGCAAGAGTCACTTATTGACTGAGCACTCTTATCAAGAAATAATTTGATTCAGGAAATGTTCCTATTAATTTCTATTGTAAATCAACCATATGGATCAATGATTGTCTAATTCAGCTCTACTTTAGCAATACAGCTGCTTAATCCTCTGTGCTGGTGGGTAAATATGGATTGGACTATCCAAAACAGAAGACAAACACAATTTTAGTTTATTTATAAAACAAACAAACAAGGCAAAAAGCTGGCAACTGAACAGAATGACAAAAAGAGTTTATTCTTTAATTATTTCCTAAGCAAATGAAGAGTTATCTGAAGAGTCCAGGTCCTTGCAGCACTCAGACTTGGAGGGACTTCTATCCCTCTGCTGACTTGGATCTGCAAGACAAATTCACGTACCCATGAGACTCTCCAATGTGTTTTCCATCAGCTGTCCTGTTTAAAATGCCTTGCAAGAGAACATTAGACAATCCAGGTGTTTTAATCACATAGGCTTGAGATTTTGCAAATGAATGCAAAATAGACAAAAATAAGAAACAAGCATTGTATAAAGAAATAAGAAATGAGCAATAGATTTTACACTGTAGTGATAGTAACATAGTGTACCCAAACATACACTTATGTGGTCACTGAACTCCAGTAACAACTACTGTTTAATTCAACCACTCTGAGGATATGGAAGACATAATTATGAAAAGCTGTTAGATAACAGGTCAGCATGAGGTGGCAGCATGTGCTTGCAGCCCAGGAAGCCAGCTGTGTCCTGGGCTGCTTCAAAAACCTCAGGTTGACAGCAGGTTGAGGAATATATACTATATATTCTCCCCCTATATTCTGCTCCTATGAGACCCCACCTGGAGTCCTGCATTCTGCTCTAGGGCTCATAACATAAAAAGAACATGGGCCTGTTGGAATGTGTCTGGAGGGTCACAAAGATGATCAGAAGACTGAAGCACTTCTCCTAAGGAAACAGGCTGAAAGACAACACATTAAGATGGCAGAGATATAGATTCTAATTAGTTTCATATTGTAAGAAAACTTGTGATGTCATGCCTGTTATTGGTGGGATAGTGCTGAAAAATGCTTTACCAAACTTGTTTGCCTTTGTTCGAACGGCACAGTCCATCAAGCCCACACAGAAAACACTGTCATTATATATGTCATTATGCTCATACTGGCTTTTGCTGTGTTAAAATTAAATGTGCCCAAGGATATATATAAGATAGATATATATATACCAGGATTCACTGGATATCCTGAGCAATGAAGCAAGGTTTTTGTTTTGAATGGCTGAGCGGCTGCAGACTGGATGGAGATGGTGTAGGCTAGAGTTTAAATGAAAATACAGCACTATTCTGAATGCTTCAGAAACTACATAGGGACACTGGCATACTTTACTATCTAAATGTTTATAAACTCAGTGTAAAAAATTGGCCTTGCTGAAAATTGTAATCAAAAAGCCTTCTTATTTCCTAGATTTGGCTTTCAGATTCAGTAGACATTACTGGTATTAAAAACATGAGAAAAGCCATGCTGAATTGTAGTAAGATTGTGCTGCTCTGATATCTTGTGTCACACTGCACAAGTTTGGGGAAGTTTATGAGAAACTTGCAACAGCTGAATGTATGGCATAATAACCCAACGATCAGATTACCATTCAAAGATTAACTCAGGGCTGGAAGCAAGAGATTTACTTTCCTCTAAGTCTGTGCTGTAATTGTAATGAATGATGGCTTTTATAGACAAAATTGTTACCAGTTCTTTTCTAAATCCTCTTTACTTCCAGCCTAAAACTGCCTCCTGCAGCAAAGGATTCTGTCAGATAATTACAGTATGAAATGGAATGTATTCCTTCTTTGCAATTTTTAGTGCATCACATTTCAGCTTCATTTAATGCCCTCACATATGTTTGCTATGGAAAAAGGGAAACAGAATTCCTTGTCTGACCTTTTCCAGATTATGCAATACGTGTACATTTTGTCTTATTACTTAATTGACTTATTTCCATTCCATAGTAAACAACCCTGTGGTTTTCACTTCTTTAGTTTGATATTTACTCCAGGTGATTGGACCTTTGTCGGCACTTCTCATGTCCTCTAGCTCTTCTACAATATCCTTCTTAAGATGAGGTGAACAACATACTCCATTCAAAATGAGGTCACCTGTTACATAGCAAAGTAATGATATTCTCATTCTTTGCTTTCATTTGAATCTTTCATTTTATTTGGGTTTTTTTCCTGAATGTGAAATTGAAAATAAAACGAGGATCTCTACTGAACTTTCATGTCAATTTAGTATATAACTAGATGAATTTTATTACTGTATTACACACTGCTTTACATTTAGCAACAGTTGGTTAGATCCAGCATTTTCTTGATTGCTAAAACAGTTTATTTGAATTTTTGTTATTTCTTTCAATCATCTCTAGATTTGACTAACCTGTCTATTTTGTGTCACCTATGAATCATTCTGTGTTTTTACTAAATAATTCTAAATGAAAGGTTTTCATAATATTTAATGTAAAGTGCAAGTACTAAATGCTACATTTGGTTATATAAGCACTACATTAAAGTTTGATTCATCCCTTGTGTAATTTTGATGACACAGGATTTTACTTAGGAAGCTTCTAGCCCAGCCGCAGTGTTACATGCGTTCGTGCAGAAAAAATATTAGTAACTGACTTGGATCCTGATTCAGGATGCCATTTGATGTAAAACCAGAGATACTAGTGAGTGACTCAAATCCCAGTGAAAAGTGTCATTTGAAGTGAACGGCTTCTCAATATTTTCAGTTATGTTGAACAAACACAAAAGGATTCAGAACTGCTTTGAGTTGCTCATCCCATGCATTCCTCCCCTGTCCCTCCCTAATCCAGACTGCCATGTTCTTAAACATGAAAAAATGGTGCTACTGGGACAGAGAATTACTGCATATGTCAGAAACAAAAGACAAACAACAATTTTTCTTACATTTTGCAGATTGCAGACAAAAGTAATGTAAGAATTTTAATAAATATGTGAAAGCAAAAGAACAGAATTCAAGACTTCTACTGAAATAATTGACAGAATTACTTCAAAACATTTTACATTGTGTAGAAACTGTTCAAGTGCCTGTGTGTTAATTTTTTTGTACCGGTGTATAGTTCCTTAAAGAGATGGCACAAGTGTAGTGGAATTAATGTCTTATAAAAGATCAGATTTTAATCTTGGGATTGGAAAACACTTGGAGATTATTTATTGCAAATCATCATCATAAAACTGCATCACTTCACAGAGTAATCACATCATTCAATGTAATTATGAGCAACAAGTAATGCTTGCTAATGTCCTTAGGATGCAAATTGGAGGCCTTTATTATTCAGATAGAACAGCTTTATTAATAAAGACTTAACATTAAATAACTTCCAGCTTCCAAAGTGGTCATGTGTCAGAACTGAGACACTCAGACTTCCTCAGAAGAGACTTTTGCTGCCCATGAAGATTTTTTTTTAATCACATAGCAGTTAATTAACTGTATCTTAGAGGATTTGAAGACTCCACATCTGGAAATGTTTACAATCAGGTACAAAATCCTCTTGACATGGCAGTTATGCCTATGAGCTCTGAGCTAAACAAGCTTAGACGAAAATAAAGAGGATACTCCTGAACTTCAGCCCAAAGCCAGCATACATCCTTGGTTTCTCAAAATTTCTGTCTGCCAGGTTTCAACACAGACAGAAGAATGCAACTGAGGCGTGTGTGCTTTGCAAAGAACTACTTTTTTTTCAGGCTGCATCCCCCAACTTTTCTACTGTTTCTATTATTTCTCTTGTTCAAACAATGACAGTTTTTCCCTTGCTTGCAGACCAGTCCCAGCCCTTTATTTGAAAATTCCCAAAGGGAGAGCTACAAATGGTAGCTCTCCTGCCTCTGTGACATTATCAGGGAGTGGATCCAGCTGGTGCTTGGCACATCCCTGCCTCCTCCAGTCTGTGGTTTCTCAAGTGTCCTGTTTACACCAGGGCCAAAAGCACAAGGACGTAATAGGGGCTACCTCTGCTGGAAATCCTCCCCCAGTCCAAGTGCTGCTTCTAGGAGTGTTCAGATTCTGGACAGAGTAGGGACAGCAAAGACAGAATGAGGCCTCTTCCAACAGCTGAGGATCCAAGTACCTTGTCATGGTCAAGGTGACAGAACTTCAACTGGCTGTTGATATTTTTAAAAAGAATTATAAATCCTTGTAGACGCCTGAAGAAACACCACTCTGATTTATGCAACTAGCCTCTCTACAATACACCAAATACCTAACACCAAATGCTGCTAACTAAATCAAGCAGATCACTGCTCTTTCTCTCAATCAATCCCCTGTTCAAAGATAAGCTGCTGCATTTTTATACTCCTAGACTCTAAACCTCCAGTGTCTGGACAAACAAGCAAGGGAAAAAATAGTTTGATAAGTGGTCTGTATAATGCATACGTTGTGGGGAGTGGACTGGTTTTCTTTTGGCAATGATTGCCAATGACATTTAAATCTAGATTACTTTTATATTGTGAAATACTAAATAAATAAGGTTTATTCTTAGGGAAGCTGCAATAAGAATTTTGCATCATAAAAAATCATAATCATCATAATAAATTTGAATCTTTAACAGTAGGCATCTAAACCAACACAGGTTCCCTTGATTGAAGCAGAAATCTATTTGTTTAGCCCTGAAGGAGGATTTGTTAATTTTATTTATATCTCCTGTAATCTATTAACTACAGAGAGAATCTTCTTCTCCCAGAATCTTCAACTGGGTGAGGAAATCCCATATTGGTATTCTGTGCTTGTATCAGAACACGCCCACATCAGAATTTCTGGGGAACTTATAGAAAAGATCTAAAATATTAATAAAATTGTATGTATCACTTGGAATAGCTGCAGCTTCTGTAAAAAGCTTTTAATATATTATTGCAAGAAGACAGCTACATTGGAAAAGACAGGGATGTTAGATCTCTTAAGAACATAAAGGAAGGTGAGAGAGGGTCATGTTGAAGCATCAGGATAAAGGCAGTCTGAACACAGAATCAACACCACCACTGAGTACCTCAACAGCAACTTCATTTATAATTTAGTAAATAGAAGAGAGTAGGTAATGCTGAGAAGGTCAAAATGAGAGACATTGTCAACAGTGTAAGTTAACAATTTCATGAAATTAGATGATCTAAAGTAATAGTGTAATAGAAATTGGATCAAGTTCAATAGTAACAAATGCAAGATGTGTTAATTGAGGACTGTTAAATCTCCAACTATGACCTAAACAAGGTTAGATGAAAATTACCGAGAAAAAAATCCAATGTATTTTATGGCAGCAGACTCAACACGATAATGTTTGACATTTCTTCTAGTATCCTCATCTGAAATATCTTTTTCATTACATGTCACACATTTAAGAGCATAAAATACCACAAAATCAAGAAACCCATCAACTTTTTTTTTGTTAGAGAGTGTTAGAGAGCAGATGTACTAAACATTCAGATCACACTGAGCTGGGTCTATCAGTCAAGCAAAAGGGCAAGGAAAGGACATGTTTTAGCTGGAGCTTTATAAAGACTTATGGCTTCCAGTAAAATTCCCCAACGTTGTTTTCTGCAGTGTATTTCAAGTACAGAGGTGGGTCTGACCTCTACAGGCTGATGATGCTTCCTCTTGGCAGCTGGTTGCCTCATCATTCTCAGTCTCTTGAGCTCAAGGGGAAGACTTTACTGTTGCAGAGAAAGGTTTTTAATCAAGATGTGCCATCATCCATCTAAATCTTTAATATGTTAGATCTGTCTTGACTTATGAAGAACCGTAATGACCAAAAAAAAAAAAAGAGCTTTCATCAGAATAGAATAGAAGACACTATCTTTTTCATAAGGTTGTCTATCAAAAGAAATTCACCTTCACGTATGATCAGAAATGTTAAAAAAACCAGTGATTTATTTGCTAGTACCAGTTTTCATACACATACCAGAAAGGCTTTACGCTTCTCTTCCAGTAACAGGGATCACGCTGATTGCCAGAGTTGGTTTAAATAATGTATCTCTTGGCCATACAGGCCCTTTTAGTCCCCTTCTTATTATGGGAAAAACAGGGATGGAGGGATGGAGGGATGGAGGGAACAGTAGCATTCCAAAAATAATCAGAGATGTCAGACTGATACAAATGGTCAGCCAAAGAGAAGGTATTTCCACCAGTAAGATCTTAGTCCTGCTTGAGAAAAGAGACAAAATTTGTCAGTTCAGAATCTATTTTCCAATCTGTCATATTTTGCATAAGTTGGAGAAACCTGCTCAGACTGAACATGTTCCCCTGAACATTTTTAAACATCCAGCACACCAATGCTCTTAGGATTCTATGACACAGCTAGGAAAGCCCTTTCCCTCCTTCTGAAAACATTCATCATTAACTTAAAACAAAATTTGCAGCCATCTGGGGCTGTGAGATTTGTCTGAACTTGTGGAGTGTCAAAGTGGCTGAAGCTCCCACCAGCAGCTCAGTGTGAGCACAGCAAGGGAGGCATTTTTGAATGAGTCCATGAAGCCATGTGCCACCACTGGGGGTTGTTGAAGACAGAAATGCTTTAACAGTTTTTTTATGGAGTAGTGAAAATAAACCTGTAAACAACTTCCTTCTGAGTATGCTTCTGTAGAATTCATGTCTTATTGATGGTATAAAAGATACATTTTGCATTGTCTTTAGGAGCTGGTTTCCTAAATATATTACAGTAAAATAAATATATTTTTTCAGAAGCAATCAGCCTTTCTTAGTTGTGTTTTCTAGACAGAAGCTACAATCTATGGTAAAGAACTGAAAGGCCAGTCTCTCTCAGTCTATTCCTGTTCTTTTCAATCTGCAATCTTAATTGCCCTGGAAATTGACTGCTTTTGAGAAGTCTTTACCATCTTACGAAAGATGGTAAAGACAGCCCTATTTTCAGGCAGCCTAAATGGACCCAGAGTCTCCAGAGAAGGAAGTTGCTCAGCCTCTCTGGTCACCACTGTTTCAGTGTCTGAACACTCCTTTTATGAAGATTCTTTTTTCCTTATACCTAATGAAAAATGCAATTTCTTTGTCTTGCCTCTTGTGCTTGTCACTGTGCACCTGGAAGAAAATGGCTCCACGCCCAGTGTAACAACCCAACAGGCACCTGAAGAAAGAAATAAAATTTCCTTTAGTTTCAGTTTATTATTAAGCACAAATAAAATGTATTCGAAGAGACATCAAATCCATGAATGAAGTTTAACGAGGTGCTCACTATTATTCATTTATTATGTCCTTAGTCACATCATGGATGTGCTCACTGTACCAACGAAGTCAATCCTGCTGCATACTGGTACCTGCTGCCCCAGATCCATGAAGTGTGTTGCTTCAGCTCTGGTATATTTTGTGAAAGTATTCTGCCACCTAAAGGAGATATTTCAGACAATACCTCCTCAAAATAGTTGGTTTGCCATGATGAATTGAGACTATATGTAGTTATCCCAATTTTAATTTTATGATTAAAAGATTCAGTTTTCACACTCTAAAACTATTTCTCCCCCAAACAGCCAATCCTTTACTGAAATTATTTTATTTCAGTGGGCTTCGTGGCCTCAGCCTCTCAGTACCCAATTTCCTCATTTTTTAAATGCAAATGCCCTAGAATTAAAACAGAATTTGAGATTTTTGTCAATGACCTCTGTCTTCAGAAATTACTGATATTTTTTCAAGGCCTTGGGCTCCTACTAAAAGTTAATTCTTCTCAAAGCATTTAAAACAAAATCTACATGTCCTTTGGCATTCTAAAGGACTACAGCTTCATCCTTAATTTAAAAAAAAAAAAAAGTAAAAAAAAAAGTAGAATTTCTAATTTTCGAGAGATTGGCTGAAAGAGAAAAGGCCAACTCAAAAATACTCTGGACTCGGAGTCCAAACATGAAGGTAGATGTAGAGATGCACAAATATAGAAAACTCTTCAGTTCCTTGACATATGGAGTGCTTCATTAAACCAGCTAATTGATAACAGATCTATTATTCATGTTTCCCCTAATGAGCCAAATATGCTTTACATTAATTCTATTGCCAGAGTTCCTTATTCTCAGCTGAAAGCAGTGACATCCAAACCAATGTTAGCCAGAAATATTCTCAAAGCCTGAAGTTCAGACACAGCCCTAAAGTAAATGAGTTTTTACTCACCAGATGAGTCCAAATTGTGTTAAGTGAAAAGATTTGGGAACAGGAAGAGAAGAGGTGGTAATTTAAATAAAACAACATATTTATATTATCTGACATTTTTCTATATTCTCTAACAATTACACAAAAAAAAAATCCAATTATTTTTCTATATCTTCCGATTTGTTGAACCCAACAGTAATTATTTCTGGAATCCAAAGACAAAAATAAATATGTTTGGGTACTCTATGTTATTATCACTGTAGCCCAATATTTAGCAATATAATTCCCACATCTTATATTTTTCTCAAAATTGTATGCATTTACAAAATCTCAAGCCTACATGATTAAAACATTCTCTACTTTTCATTTGATATGTAACATATAGTTCAGAAGAGAAATTACATTTAATAATTTACTTTCTTTTTTAGAACACTGGAATAGCTATTTAGATTTTTGCACTTGGGCATTATGTAATTACTTACACTGAGATCCAATTTTCAGGCTTGCACAGAAATAGAATTAAAACCTTCTCTTATTTTTAAGTATATTTCAATAATCAGAGCTCTAAATAAATCTGTGAAATTGCTAAGTAATTGCAAGAATACTGAGCTGTGTATATCTCATGTTGTCTCTTCCAGAATCAGTCATCGTGGCCACATCATCCTTGTGATCCTGGGAGACCCTGCTTTTGTGGTTTCCAGGTTTTGTCTCTGTTGTCTTCAGTAAGGAAAAAGTAATTCAGTTACTCAAGATACCAGTAAAGATACCAGTTCATTCTTGCCCAAAAATTTAGGAAAAAAGCCTGACTTTTTTCTCAATATTCATAGGAACCACAGGCACAGGTAGCAAATAATCTGTCAGGCTTCTCAGTTCCTTCTTCAACAAAACACTGGGGGTTTTTTTAATTCTCTGGTAGATTCTTGAAGTGCAGAGATGAAATTCAGCTTGTATTTTTTAATGATCAAAGCAAAATGTCTACAACTGACATTCAACATTGCATCTTTTGAAAGCTTATCAACAGTTTTTAATAGCAAAACAATCCCATTTCATGTAGACAAGGCTAAGTTTTCTTTAAAATTATATCAAACTTGCTCATGGTTTCCTTCAATATTCTATGTTTTGCACATACCGGCTTATGCTTTCCCTTAAAATCAGGGAAAATCTTTTTATCTATATCTCTGCTAATTTCAGTTTTGTGCTGCCATCCACTTAACATGATGCAAGCGGCTACTTTTTCCTGTTCTCTTTTTTTTGGTATAAATGTATTCTTTTCTGAGGAAAACAAACCAAACACTTTGTATGTATGTACCAAACTCTTTTTTTTTTTTTTGCCATCATCATGCAGTTGCTTTAAGATTTTTTGACTATGAAGAGGAGTCAGGCAGGAACATAGAGTAAAGAAATCAAGATCCTCTTAAAACTGTTAATGTGCTGTAGCAAGTCCCACCAAGTAAATCTGTTGCTTGAGACCAACGGTGTGAGGTTCAACACAGCCAAGTGCCAGGTCCTGCACTTCAGTCACAGCAACCCCTGCAGTGCTCCAGGCTGGGGGCAGAGGGGCTGGAAAACTGCCCAGAGGAGAAGGACCTGGGGTGCTGGTCCACAACCACATGAACATGAGCCAGAATGTGCCCAGGTGGCCAAGGAGGCCAATGGCACCTGGTCTGCATCAGCAATGGTGTGGCCAGCAGGACCAGGGAAGAGTTTGATCCCCTGCACTGGGCGCTGGTGACACCCTATCTCAAGTGCTTGTCCAGTTTTGGGGCCCCCATGACAAGAAAGACATCGAGGAGCTGGAGTGTGCTCAAGGCAATGGAGCTGGGGAAGGGTCTGGAGCACAAGTCTGACAAGAAACAGCTGAGGGAGCTGGGGGTGTTCAGCCTGGAGAAAAGCAGAATCAGGGGAGACCTTATCCCTCTCTACAGCTGATGAAAGGAGGCTGTAGCCAGGAGGGGGTTGGTCTCTTCTCCCAGGTAACAAGAGACAGAACAAGAGGAAATGGCACCAGGGAAGGTTTAGATTGGATATTAGGAAAAATTTCTTAGTGGAAAGTGTTCTCAAGCATTGAAACTGGCTGTTGAGATAAGTGGTGGAGTCACCATCCCTGGAGGTGTTCAAGAAACAGCTGGACATGGCACTGAATGTCATGGTCTCTCTGAAAAGGTGGCGTTCAGTCAAGGGAATCACTTGATGATCTCAGAGGTCTTTTCCAACTTATTTGAATCTGTGATTCTGTAAATCAGAAAAGTTTTTGAAAGAAAGTGAAAGTCTTGGTAACATGGTATCTCCATGCAAACATACCAAAAGGTTTTTTGTTTGTTTGCTTTGCACACAGTTTGTATACAGTTAAGAAATTAACATCAGTTTCATAAAGGTCAGTTAAATCTTCAGGCTGCTGTTGTCTAAATGAGATAAAAATACTTCTAAGGCTCAACAAGTACAAAGGAACTTATGTAGCCCCCTGAGGAAGTGTCAACAAATATGCAATGCAATTATAATTAGAATCAGAGAATATTCCGAGTTGGAAGGGGTCCACAAGGATCATCAAGTCCAACTCCTGGTTCTGCACAGCACCATCCCCAAGAATCACACCATATACCTGTCAGCATTGCCCAAACACTTCTTGAGCTCGGTCAGGCTTGGTGCTGTGACCATTTCCCTGGGGAGCCTATTCCAGGGCCCAACCACCCCCTGGATGAAGAATCCTTTCCTGATATCCAACCTGAACCTCTCCTGACACAGCTTCAGACCATTCCCTTGAGTGCTGACACTGGTCAGGAGAGAGGAGAGATCACTCCCTGCCCCACCACTTCCCCCCATGGGGATGATGAAGATCACAGTGAGGTCTCCCCTCAGGCTCCTCTTCTCCAGGCTGGACAGACCAAGTGACTTCAGCTGGTCCTCCTCTGGCTTCCCCTCCAAGTCCCTTACCATCTTCACACCCACCCTTTGGATACTCTTCAATAGCTTACATTAATATTAATTTATTTTATTGTGGCTCCCTAAACTGCACATAGCGCTTGAGGTGAGGCAAGCACCTCAGGTGAAACTTGTCCCTAACTGATAGTCACAGGTTTCATGGGCAGTCTGCATTCTTCCGTAACATCCTTTAGGTAAAGACTGAAAGTTGTATTACTCAACATTATCACATCAGTTTTCTGAAGGATCATTTCTGCATTTACTGCTTGCAAAGAGAAGGGCACAAAAGAGTTCTGAGAAGAGCAGGCTCATTAATAGTTAGGCAGAGTTGTAGACTGGCAATCAGTGATTTCTACCTGATGAGGTCTGAAATATTTGGAAATTGAGATTTTTTCGATCAATTGGTAATGATATTAAATTTTTGAAATAAAATCTTTCAGGTCCCCCAATTTTTATTTTAAATCCTATATTAATACTAACATCTTCTAAACCCCTTTCTGCATCTACCCTGGTGGGGAAAGTTTTTAGAAAGATGCATTCAGTAACATGTTAAAGCTGAGTGGAAATGATGTAAGGAAACCTAGTGAAAGAAAATCCAAACTGACTACCAGGGAACTCTCCCTGTCAATGAGGGTGAATAGGGAGCTGTGAATAAACAGTAGGGCAACAGTGGAAGCTTCATCACAAAACCTGGTGAAAAGAGGAATAAATGAAACCATGAAACTGTGGAAAACCACATCATTTTATAGGAGTGAGGGATCCCTTAGCTCTTTTCTTTTTCTATAGGCCAAACCCTGATATATTTTAAAGTAAATGCCATGCTGTTGTCCATGGGAATCTTGCTTGTGTAATGATATCTGGGTTTTACTTTATGATTTTACAGACCTAATTCAATGAGGGCATAAATGAGCATAATTACTGTTGACATCAGTGAGGTGAGACCTAACACAGTGCAGGACTTAATTGGATGATGGGATTTGCATTCCCTACGTATGCAAGCACTGCTCAGTGGCGCACAAGTGTGCTTAGAATACTATCAAGCATTAACCTTCAATTTGTGTGTCTAGTGCCTACAGTGTCTAGAATAAATGCTTGAACATTCACAACTAAAATTAAAGCCAGCTCAGATACAGATTTTTTTAAAATTTATTTGTTTTCCCATTTTTTGGAAGGATAGGAAGAACGTTTGTCTATTAGGAGTTCTGTACTACAGATAGAACAAGCAACTCTCCTCTCTATGAATATCCTACAATATCTAGGAGTATCTTAAATCCTCACAGTCCTCCTCAGTTCTGCCCTGGATAGCTCTCATGTCTTGAATTGCCTCAAATCCCAGTAGGAACCATAGAAAGAAACACAAGAAATTTGCATTGCTCAGCCTTGAAATGTGCAGCTTAACTGCATAAATAGAAATATTTGCAAGTCATAGTTGCCAGCTTTACTGGAAGGCACAGCTGTCTGCTTATCCCATCATAGCGAGACTCTGCCTGTATAAAAAAAGTCAAATGTAAAAATAACTATGTGTCTTCTAGCAAAAAAACCCACTGTGGCAGAAAGATCACAATGCAGTCAAAGAGGTAGATAATTGCTCAGGTCACTGCTATTTTGCTCATTTTAAATCAAAGCCAAGAGGAAGCCCTGTCTGGCCATTCCATGCAGTCCATGGCTGTGTTTATTCAGCTTTGTGTCACCTTTGTGTCACCTCTATTCCTTTGCATAAAATTCCAGTTATAATCCAGCATAGTCCTGGAAGTACAAGGGCAACAGGAGAAGAACTCAGCTCCCAGATGGATAAAATCATAAATATCCCTTTGCAGCTCTTGCTCTGCCTGACAGCCCTTGTGGAGATTGACTGACCATGTTGTGAACTCTTATGAGCTGCTGGTTCACAACTCAGACAAAGCTGTGCATGCTGCTGTTAATATTGTCACAAAAATTGGCACATGGAGAAGGGCTGATATTTGCAAAGAGAGAAAGATCAGCTGGAAGGAAATACCAGTGTAGATTGAGCTCTGGATATCCAGAAAATTCTCTCAGCCTCTAAAAGACCTCTCTGGGAAGGGAGAACAGCTATCAGTGACTCCCTCCACATGCCTTTCCAACATGAAATGTAGAATGAGATCTGGCACTCCTAAAAATTATGCTCCTTACAGTCAGTGACTGCTGGAAGATGGAGTTTTCTGTCCTGGGCACAACATTTTAGTGTCACTTGCTAATCACCTTTCTCTGGGTGCTGCTTGGCATCTCTGAGAAATGTGCACATATTAAAGTGTGACCCTTGTTGAGCCAAAACCAGGAGGAGAAATACAAGTATTCTCTTCCAGGTCCCTGGGCTCCTCAGCTGGGATTGTTTCACCTGTGCCCTGAGTTTGATGGCGATCGCATTTACAGCAAAGCCACTCTGAGCTGAGCCCCCGCGAGCTGTTGGTGGGAGGCCTAGCTCAGAGAACCAGCAGAGTCATAGCATAAGGAAATGAAGATTGTGAGTATTTAAAACCTCACAGAGTTAATTGATTTGTTGCTGCTTACATGAAAAGTTTGGGGCAGAGCTAGAGAGGATCCAGAGCTGCTCCATCCTGCTCCAGTGTCTCCTAGTGTAGTTGTTCTTGGCTCTGCTGGATCCAGTGAGGTGGAATAATTTGTTTTTCTGATTTCTGGGGCTGTCAGTGCTGGATGGTAACAGTAATAGCAATAGTCAAAATGTCTTTTTTTGAGAGATCTGCTTTATTTTTCCATGTAGGAGCTGATCTATGAACTAGGGATTCATTTAAATTCTAAACCTACTAATTGCAGAGTCATTGTTCTTTGCTGGGGATGTCTATGTCATCATATTACTGCTAAGCATAGATAAGAGAGAAATAGTGGATCTGTGCCCTAACAATGGAGTCACCCTGGACCTAAAACTCACAAGCCCATATTTTATCTCCACTTAAAATAAATATTTTGAATATTTTGCATCTCAGTAGTGCCCAGAATTGGCCAGGTACCCTCATGGGTCCTAGGAAACAGCCCTGCTTCTTGCTGTTGGCAGACTTTTACAGACAGACAGGTACTTTTGAATGCGTTGGTGATTAAGCTTTTGAAAGAGGGGGTCATGGGTCCTGCATGGGAGCTACAAGTTCCTCTACTGCTATTTAGAACAGCTAGATGCCTGAACTCAGTCATGTAACCTGAAATAAAAGCAAACACATGGGGCAATGTTAAAACAGAGATGTGAGTGGAGGAAGATGGTATTTGTTATAATTCTTTTTATTGCTAGGTGTCTTTCTGACCCTGCGTTTGATATTTGATAGGGAGACATTCATGCTCCCATAAATGAAATTATGGCAGTGCTGTTAAAATAATTTCTTTCCTTCTTGTAGCAGTTGTGTTTGTCATAAATATTCTTCTTCCTTAAGGATGAAAATTAAGTGTTTTAATATCCATATCCTGGTGTTTTCTCAATGAGACAAACTTTCTGTGGAACATTTCATAAAGTTTTATTTTCTGTTGTCCTTTCTGTGAAGCCAAATATTCCTGCGAAACCAAATTTTTGCTTGGCCACAAAATTCCAGCATCTCTCTAATGCCTTTCAGACTTTTGAGAGACAAATTCTCTGATGATTTCTCTGTAGAAGACCTGGTTTCAGCTCCTGCTTGGTGTTGATATCATTGTAGTGTAAACTGAGCAATGACTGTAATCAAAACTTCAGTGTTTTCCCCAGAACACAGCAGGTTGCTATGTGGGTGGCAGCAGGGCAAAGAGAGTCTGCAGGAATGGTTTTTTTGGGGGACTTATTGTTGTCAGCAAAGATTTAGCCTGGGGGCTGTATTGACAGAAAAAGAAGCTGAACACAATAAATTGAAGAATGAACTGTATTTTCACAAGCTGCTCTCTGTTGGTCACAGACATTTTCATGCTAAAATTCTGCTGTTATCAGATCACTGAGCTCAACAGCTCCTTTCTGCAGAAGGTCTTCTTTCAATTACAAATATGTTTCCCCTTACAGCAGTAAAGTTGAATTCAATGTCTTTACTGCTTTTGATGTCATTTTAACTCCCACAGACTTGGATTTATGTATTATTTTTATAACTCAGAATTGAGCCACTTATGATTCACAAGTCACAGAAGTAACAATATTTTGAACATACTAAGTTTCACTGACAAAATAATACCCAGATACTTCATTTATTTAATGGCATGTGCAATTCTGCAAGGTTGTTTCTTTACCACTAGCCTGATATAATTCTCCCTGCTAGTTTGAACCTGAGTTTTTTAAAATATATGCAGTGTGTGACAGCCTGCTACCTTTTAAGTGTTCCATAGCACTGAAAGAAATCTCCCAATCCCTACATAATGCTGAGAATGTGTCACAGATTTATGACTAATGACTGTGTTTACTTTGCTCAGTACTGAGGATAAAGTTTTCACTTCCTGATTCCAGACAGTGAGAGCAATGCCTACATTACCTGTCAAGCATAAAATCCAAGGGAGTTCTATGGCCAGGTTGTATCTCTTAAGCTCTGGATTTGATCCATTGGATCCACAGGAAATGGATCCATTTCCAACTATGCCTTGGCCCAGGCATCTCTATGCACTCAGAATGCTTGGTGCTCCAGGAGGATGACTTTGCTGCACAGGCTGCATAGGCACCCTGATTATACCAGTAAATTAAATAGAGCTGGGGAATGTTCTTGGTCATGGAAATGTGACAGATTGTACTGTGAGACTGTTTGAACAGTCCCTGGTGCAATTTCAGCCTGTTATTAACAGTCTCCCAAAAGCTCCAGAGCACTGCCTGCACATTAATATAGTCTGGGGGCCATTCCCAGGACATGATGTGTATGGAACCACTCTGCTTTGGAGGCTGAGAGGGTTTATTAAAAACATGCCAGCTGACTTCAGTGCCTAGGAATATTCCTAGGCACATTCATCTCTAAGTGTAAACATTACCATAGGGTCTCCTCAGCACTCACAGACTGAGTACAAAGGACATGACTACAGCTCTGGACTTTCTGTGCTTTGTTCAAATTGGCCACCTCATCCAGGGCTCAGAGGAACCAGGCTTTCTGCCTGTCTTGGGTTATGGAACCAAAAATGTGTATTCTAGCTTCATCTGCTGAAAGCAGTTGGGGAAGTGATTTTTTTTGTTGTTGTTTCTTGTTCGTTTGTTTGTTTGGGGTTTTTGTTTTGTTTTGTTTTGGTTTTTTTGTTTTTTCTTTATCTGTTACTCTGGAGGGAGGGGGGAGGATGCTTTTCTGATAATGGTTCAACTGTTAAAACCAGGTGGGGTACTGATTCTTATCCCTTTCACCACCCATCCTCCCTCCAGGGGGATATTTTCTGCTAATGGGCCATTAAGGCTCACCAATGACATGACACATTTACATCATCCCATTGTGAGATGCTCCACCCAGTGGTGGGGGCTTCCAGGGTCCCTGCCTAGATAAAAACTGAGACTCAGAACACCAGGCATCCTGTTTTCCACGGGGTTCCAGAGGATGATTGGACCCATCTCACCACCACTGGACCCTTTTCTATGGGATCATCTCTACTCCAACAGAACCACATCTGTTTATCCAGGAGGACTGCTTCCAACTACCTTGACCAACAGGGTGTCAGGTCATGTCCCTGACTCTGTCAGGGTTTTCTAGGATTTTTGTTTGTTTGCTTGTCTTTTTGCACTACTACATTTGTATTTTTAATTCCTAGTAAAAGAACTGTTATTCCTATTCCCAAATCTTTGCCTGAAAGCCCTTAATTGCAAAATTATAATAATTTGGAGAGAGGGGGGTTTACATTCTCCATTCCAAAGAAATTCCAGATTTCCCTGATGGATACCTGTATTCTAAACCTAGACACTGTCTTCACCATCTCTTTTGGGGACTGTCCTGCCCAACATCAAAACCCCTATCAGTCTTTGCAAAACCCCCTTACAGTTGTGAAAATCCTCCCAAAAGGATTGGTCACAGACACCAATGCAAACAGGACCAGTAAGCATCCTGAGCTATTGATATTCAGTAGTCAGCATGTCACATATAAACAAGGTGGGCTGGATTTACAACTTCCTCTGCCAGCACCTGAGCATCAAGGTGGGCGAAGTCTTAGTGCCAGCAAACCAAACTGAAGCCAAAGCCAGAAGCCTTGTTAGTGGTCAGTGGTCTCAATGTGAGTTGGCCACTGTAAGGTAAATATCTGATGACAGAACTGGAAAAGAAAATATCTGTGGTGTCACAGGGCCTGTTCTACAGATTGCAGTGCTTCACAGAAGAGAAACTACTTGAAGGAAACTAGAAGCAGAAACATCTGATTCATACTGGCAATTAAATCTGATTTGTGAATCTGTGCTATTATCAATTACTTTTACACACCAGGAGATTTCTCAGTTAAACATTGCATCATTTCTCTCTACTTATTTTCTCCCTAATTATTTCTAAAGAAAGAAACTGCAACACATATAAAAATTAAGGTAAAGCAAGCATGCAGATAGCCAGACCTGGCCTGAGGTTAATCCTGCAGGGTAAAAGTGTGAGAAAGTGTTCATTGCTGCAAGCAGTGGAAGAGGAAAAACAGGTGGCCTAAGCCAAAGTGGAGTTAAGCCAATAACACAATAATGGAGAACCTAGGAAGTAAAAGGTATTATAAATTCCTATAAATGAATTATATATTCATTTAAGTTAATGAAGTTCCTTCATTAGGAACCTTAGTGAGTGAAAAATATCAAAAGTTATTAAAATGAATGTACTGGCTTACCAGCAGTGGATTGTGAAAGTCAAGATTGTCATAGGACTGTTAAATCAGGAAAGCCAGGCCCCATAGGAAAGAGGAACACAAAAGTGAGCTATTCACCTGGGAGGGGAAGAGGTGGGAAATGTGGAATATATGGTGGAGAAAGCAATGAGGTCATGGTTACTTGAGAAGTCCCTGTTGAGCATTGTGGCATCTGATCCCTGCACTGGGGATGGGAAATAGAGCTCTGATCTGCTCAAATCATGTGTGTCTGCCTTGTTTCCCCAGCCAGGGGCACCTAGGTTACCTTCCTTTGCACAGACTGAGGGGCACCATGGAGAAGATGGAGTGTGGACCAGCTATCCCAACATTCAATGTCTGAACAATGTGCTGAGTACAAGGACTGCCACAATGTTACTCAGAAATCCTGGTCAGAACTCAATGCAATAGGGCAAAATAAACTGTGGTGCCATTTAATTAACATTTCTGATGACAAAATTGGCCTAGTTTAGCTGACTGGGTCATTTAAAACAGTTTTGATTTCCAGTGGGAATAAAAAGGTAGGAAAAGAAAAGTAAATTGTCTACCTAGGCCAAAAAAAAGGCAAGGGAAAATCTAAATGATACATTTTCCTTTCTGTTAAATAAGATTGTAGTTGCAGAGTGCACACACACTCCTTGATGCATCAAGAGCTGCTCAAGAACAGAAAGTACAAAGTGCACTGAAGTGAAATCTCCAATTTGAGCTGTTTTTCTGCTGCAGGCAATGAGGTTTGGAGCTGTGCCATATAATTCAGTGCAGGAATACTAAACCTGAGGTATAGCTCATATAAACAGAAGATGGAAAAGACCAGGCTCTGTAGATCTGCCTCAGAACAGCCATTACCCATGTTATCAACAAGTCCACACCTCAAACCAAACACAGCACCATGGAGCACTCTCATCTAAGACTCAAAGACATGCTGAGGAAATCTCCTACAGGTTCACTAATGGATCTGCCATCTCCCTGGGGATGTGTCTGGCACCCTCAGGCATTCCAGCTGCCAGCAGACACTTGCCACTCTGCACCAAAGGTCTACTTGAAGGTGACCTCAACAAATTCCTGGGCTCCACCAGCTTTAGGGTCTGGATCTCCATAGGAGCCTGAACTCTAGACACAGGCACACACAGCTCTTTTTAGTTTTTTTTTCTTCCCTTCAAGCAATAAACACTGAGTGGTCAGAACCATGTCCAGGTTGCCAAGACATCCACACAGGAATTAGATCTTCCCTAAGACCTCCTGGTGACTCAGGCTTTCTTAGGGTTGGGACAGCCCACAGAATCCCAAAGGACATAAGAAGCTCTTATTTAGGCAACTCTGTTAAATGTCCTTATGATCACCTACAGTGAGATGTTTCAGCTGGAACAAGAGAAGACCAGTGTGTTCCCAGCTGCATTACAGGTCTGCAAGATTTCACACAAGCAGTTTTAGTTTCTCATTTTTCATTTTGCAGTTTATGAGGAGTACAAAGAAATTCTTGAATTTAGCTGAAGAAGATGAGACAGAAGTTAAATCATTAATGTTAGTGAAATGAAAGTTTTATGACATTTCTGTATATTACATCAACAAGGAGGTAATGGTTAGTCTTGAAGCCTTAAACATATCCAGCTTCTTTGTGTCCTGTTTGGAGACCAGTAATAATTCTCACAATTGCTCTCCACTATTATCCTGACTTGTAGCAATGAAATGTTCTATATCTACTCTGGAAAAAAAGAAATTTAAAGTAAAAATAAAAATAAATAAATTAATAGTGACAACCTCTCATTTATCTTCTGGACAAGTTTGGGTGGTTTTTTTTTTTTCTTTTATTTGCAGTATTACTTACACTGTTTTCCATTATTGATCCATATTGACCCATTCTGTTAAGTGGTTTAGTGTTGTATAAACACTTCCAAAAAAATCTCCATGTTTCTTGTTACTGCATCTGTGCTTTAGAGGTCAAAACAGAGATAAAGGCAGTTGTAAAAGCATTTTTACTAACGTTCAAAATGGCAGGTTTTTTTGACTTTGCATAGGTTATGAGCATTAAAGATTTAATATTGACTTTTTTTAGAAAACATGCATTATATATGCCTGACCCAGTGACTAAGGCAAAAAAGATCACTGAGAACTTAATCTATTATCTGTGGGTTAGGTACTGTTAGTACTTAAAAAGAAAACTGTGTGCAAGGTTCAGATCATGTATTCACAGGATCATTATTAGGAAAAATTTCTTTATTGTGAGAGTGGTAAGGCACTGGCACAGGTTGCCCAGAGGAGCCATGGATGCCCCATCCCTGGCAGTGTTCAAGGTCAGGCTGGATGGGGCTTTGAGCCACCTGGTCTCATGGAAGGTGTCCCTCCCCATGGCAGGGGTTGGAGCAAGATGATTCTTCACTTCTCTTCCACCCCAAACCTTTCTATACTCTTATGATTATGAAGTTTTTTTGTCTATTTCTAAGGCACTCAACACAAGAAAAATATATACTCTTCCCATTGGCAACATCAACCTCACTGAAATAATTAATCTGTATGTAAGATTAGAAATTCAGTTTCAAGGCCAGACTGGATCTGATTCCAATGATCAGCTGTTGTTTAGAAACAATCTACCTTGTGTAACAATACAAATCCTTTTGGACACATCAGCTGGCAAAAATTCTACCCTCAAAACACCATCCTCAGAACACAGGTTGGCATTACAGATCAGGCATTTTCTCCTATCATCTTCATGATCATGTGTAGAAACAACAAAGTAAATATGAAGTGGCCTATTTTAAATTGTCATCACCACAACAAAGGAAAGATATACCTTGGATCTACCAGTATTAATAAAATGGAAGTCAAGCATTGAGATGTGAAGGTAAATAGCAATGATGTAGTGGACTAAAGCAGATAAAGCAAAATATATTTATAAATGCTGAGAAGCTTGACATTACTTGTTAAGCATTAATATATGGTAAAGACATACATGGAATTTGATACCAAGGTAAGTGGAATGATTTCTAGGAAGTCTGAATGAATGGTTGAAAACTGTATCCAATTAAGGGGTCCTGATCTGTCTGCAAGAACAGTGTTTAGAGAGGAGAGTGAAAAGTGCAATGGATGTGACATCCAAAACAAAATAAGAAAAATATAATGGCATCCTAATATGAAATGTACCATAAATTTGATTGAGACTAATTCATGCAGAATTTTAACAGGAATTTAAGAATGTGACAGCAGAGGAGTGTAGACACTCTGTGAGAAAGAAGTGGTCTCTGTGTTGACATGAGTGTGGCACAGTTTGTGTGTGTTTGTTGTGTGTGAGCACACACACCTCTGGGTAAAGTTGCTCCTGATGAAATTCTAAGTTCTCTGCCCCCTCACTTGAGGCTGCCTAAAGCCAGTGCCTCTCAGGACCCAGTGCAATCTGAAATCTTGCCCTAAATCACTGCATCTGTAGAGATGCAGGTGCAGTTGGACAGAAATTTGTTGCAGCTCAAGACAAAGGCAGGGATTGGGATTGTCATCAAGGTGGTTGCTAATAAAAGATATTATCCCAGAAGACTAAGGCAAATAAAAGCAGTGCAGGAAACACTGGCTCAGGTCTAAGAGCAAATCAGGACAGCATGGTAGTATAAACACATCAGCAGGTCTTGTCCTTCAGCAGAACAAATAACTTCAGACCCAGAGACAGGCTGCTCTGTTTCTACAGCTTCCTGGCCCACAGGTGCTGCTGGCATCTCCACATCATTTTCCTCTGCACAAAGACATTGCCTCTAATGACTCCACTCAAGGTAAACAAGCTCAACCAAGGCTGTTCACATTAGAATACGACAGGAACTCTCATTATAATTTACAGCCTGTGCAATGAACGGATCAAATCAGTATCTCTGTGTATTTGTGGTGCTGCTCCAGCACCTCAGCCAGGATGGCTCAAGCTCCATTTCCCCAGCAGCAGCCTGGGGTTCAGGCAGCAGCACCCCAGGACATCTGTGCTGTGCCAGATGTGACTGTGGCACAACAACAGCTTCATGAGCTAACCTCAGCCTTCAGAACTGACAGCAGAGAACTTCAGGCTCTGTGGAGCCCCAGGCAGCATTTACCCATCTCGTTGGGTATATTTTCAGTCCATAAGGAAATCCAAGCTGCTGTACTCTTCCACTAGAATATGGTGTAACTGGACAAGGACTTCTGTCACGTGCAAGACTTGGATCAAAACCTGATCTGAAACAAGTTGCTAATTCTCCTGAAGATTAATAAACTCCCCTCTCCCCTCTCCCCTCTCCCCTCTCCTCTCCCTCTCCTCT
>VYXD01007851.1:134561-207283 GCA_013397195.1 Hylia prasina
TCTCTCCTCTCCTCTCCTCTCCTCTCCTCTTTTTCCTGAGAAATGAATAAATCCTTCATTTACCGAGTGGACTCTATAAATTGAACGGCAGTCAGCAACAAGGAGGTGGTCTCCTGAGCAGATAAATAGCTGGTTGTGCTCCTGACAGCAGGAACACAGTTCAAGGAAAAGTAATTTCATTTATTTCACTTATAACAAAGGGGAAATATTACCAAGAAAAGCTGTTTTCTGAAGTGATGACAATCTGCCTTGGCCTAATCCATTTGGAAAAAAGATTCTAAAATGGACAATGGCCCAGATGTACTCTGGTACTGTGAAACTGTGCCAGACACAGAACAAGCAGGACCTGCTCCACTTCCTGTTATGCTGTGCACCTATTTGTAATAATTTCCATGGACTTGCTCTGAATTTTCACCACTTCTAATAGTCATCATCCTGCAGCACGAGAGCTGACAGTGGCTCAGTACTGAATACTAAACAGCCCAGATATTAAAAATCTCTGCCTTGGCTTTGCTCTACTTTCTCTGCTTTGTCTAAGGTTTTACAGACCAACACAAACTGTTTGAATACGTGGATGTTTTCAATCTCTGAGATGAAGGGACAGTCATAAAACAAAATTGAGCTTAAGCCAGCTGGGGTCATACTAGCAGCACTATCACTTGCAAGAGAGTTTAGGCAATCTCAAAGTCTTGTTTGCTAACATTCAAATTTATTTCAAGCAGAAGTAAATAATTTTGCATTTGAATCAACCTGTTGATAATCACTCCCCTTTGATTTATAAGAAGAACAAATGAAATTTTGCTGTTCCGAGGTATAGTTATAATTCCTCACATCTTGGATTACGAGTTAACTATACAAGCACAGTTACTTTTAGCTAATACAGACTTTGCTTTGTCTTTTTTTATTCTTTGGTCTGTGTTCCTGCAACACAACTTGAAGGTAGATTAGCCCTGAGCATCACTCTGTGGAAATCAGTGGAATGAGAAGAATAATAATTATCTGTCTTTCTGTATGGATACACAAATACAGGAGCTGAGTGGTTCAGCTCTGGAGGAAAGGGATCCCATCCAGAGGAATTTTGACACACTTAAGAGGTGGGATCCTGTGAACATCAGGAAGTTAAATAAGGCCAAGTGCAAGGTCTTGCACCTGTGTCAGAGTAATCCCAAGCACAAATACAGAGAAGTGAGAGCAGCCGTGAGGAGAAAGACATGGTGGTGAATGAAAAACTCAAAATTACCCAGCAATGTTCTTGTGCAGCCCAGAAAGCCAAATGTGTCCTGGGCTGCAGCAAAACCAACGTGGGCAGCAGGTCAAGGGAGGTGATTCTCCCCCTCCATTTTTGTGAGGCCCTCATGGAGTGCTGTGTCCATCTCTCGGACTCTCAATATAAGAAGGACCTGGACCTGTTGGGGCGCCTTTCCTGTAAAAACAGACTGAGAGAGCTGGGGATGTTTGGCCTGGAAAAGGCTCCAGGCAGAACTTTTAGGACTTTCCAGTACCTAAGAGGGCTACAAGAGAGCTGGAGAGGGATGAGGGCATGCAGTGATAGAAAAGGGCAAATGGCTTTTGACTGAAAGAGGGCAGGTTTAGAATAGATGTTAGGAAGAAATTCTTTGCTGTGAGGGTGGTGAGACACTGGAACAGGTTGCCCAGAGAAGCTGTGATTGCCCTGTCCTTTGGAAGTGTTCACGTCCAGGTTGGGACTCTGAGCAACCTGGTCTAGTGAAAGGTATCCCTGCCCATCGAAGGGGCTGGAACAAGATGATCTTTAAGTCCCTTTTGACCCAAACCATTATATGATTCTGTGATATATTGTTCAATCTTCAGATTTGGTATTAGCAATTATGATCCCACTCAGCTTTATTTCATCCTCTTTTTTAATCTAGACTTTCAACTAAAACTCCCACTGGTTTCACTAGGAGCATTTCAGTGCCTAGGTAAAGAGTAGGGATAATTTTAAAAATTAGGTAACTCCTTTCATATTACACACAGTGAACTGAAAATTAATGTTATTCCAAACTGTTAACAAATGCAGCCCGTTTCTGAGAATCCAATTGATTCACATTTGTTTTCCTGAGACACACAGACAAATAATTGAAATATTAAATAGTATAGCATTTTTATTAAGCAAACTCAGATTCTGATAAAAGGACAAAAAATACAGGGCAATCCCATATCTGGTGCAACTCCTCTGAGTTCTTGAGAGCTACTCTCGTAGTGACTTGTTTTTTTAAAAATTTCCTTTAATCAGAGAAAATTATACTCTGAGTTTCACCATTTCCAATGACATTTACCAATGAGCTGATTATTAGAATATCCATGGTTGACTTTTTGGTGTGGTAAAAGGGGTACATAGACATAACATCTTGCTATATTCCAAAGAGGAAAGACAGAGGAGCCATATGAAATTAACTGCTCCAAAAAGCAGAGCAAAGCATGGTGGGAAGTTAAGGATTGTAGGTTTTTTTTCAATCAATGTTTAATTTAGAATATTTTACCATCTAATACTATATGACAGCCCAGAAGGAGAAACTAAAACTGGCCTGATTCCACCCTTGTGATGTATGTGAAACAGATAAATTCACAGAGTGTTGACTATAGAAGTGGTACCAAAAAAATTACCCCAATTATTCCTCAAACAAGGAGCAGGAGAGGAGTGAAACTGCTTCTTGCCCCCATTCCCTGAGGTATCCTCCAGTGTGGTAACGTGAACAGTTAAAATAGGTAACAGTCCCTTGTGGTTTCCATTTATACATCCATAATTCTGTGGCTACCAGATATTTCTGTAAATATCTGAGGTTTCATACATCCCTAAATAGCCTGAACTAAATGGACATAACCTTATATCCATCTTCTGTAAATAAGTAGATGGAAAATAGTGAGAGATTGTCTCCAGAATCATTAGTGTAGACTCATCTTGTTTGGGGATTTAATAAAGTTTTCCTATTGCAGTTCTGTCCATTCCAGATGTCTCTTTTTTAACACTCAGAAATGCTGTGATTTGTACAGCAAGAGATGAATGGATGAATGCTGCTGTCAAGAGATTTCCCCTTCTTTCCTCCCCTTGCATGGGGAATTTTTGTGACACTGAATCATCAGAGCTGATTCTTCTGTTTTCTGCTATGGAGTTGTATCAAGGATAGCTTACAGTCAGTGTCCTATCTAACAACATTTGCAGGTTTCTTGGTTAGAAAATTAATAGTTGAAAGATCTTTTGAGGTTCAGCTGCACAATACTGCTTTCATGTGGGAACAGATATCCATGTCATCTTTTTGTCCAACCTCCATTTTTTTCAAGGGGTCTTTTTGCAGAATTCTTAACATTTCATTTATTCACATTCTGTCCATCTTATGCTTTTGTTCCTGTTTGGGTTTGGGTGGTTTTTTTTGGTTGTTTTTTTTTTTTTTTAATTCTATTGCAGTGCAAATCTTGCAGGACTTCATCCTGGAAATGCTTATTTGTGTGATAACTCTCTTAATGCTGAAGTAACTTCAGTGAACATCAACAGGCCTGTGGAAAAAGGTGTGGATGGGCACAGGTGGGCAAGGAACCATCTTCTCCCTCATCACAGGTTAACAGGCATTGAGCATTTTTCAGAGGTGGCAAACCCATGCTATCCCTAAGAGAATAGCTGAGAGATCCAGATACTCACATGAGTTGCTAAGAAACCTAAAGAATTTTAAAGTATGCAAGGTTACAAGGCTAATCTAAAGTTAGACTAATACTGTGTAGCATCCCCATGGCAACCAGGAGTGAACGGCATGTGAGGTGAAAGCAGGGAAACAGACAGAATAATAATCAGCAATAAAACTTTGGCAGGGCTGATTGTGATTATGTTATCAATGAGTTAAAGAATGCTGCTGGCCCACTGAAGTTCAGCTTGTCTGCTGGGGACACAGCTTCTCCTTGCTGGTCCAGAGCAAATGGTGGATGGCATTTCTAAAGTAAGACTATACTGGCCAGCTCTGAAAGGGCCAAGTGAAAGAGAATTTTACCTGAACACATGTAATATAACAAAACACTCTTTACTATTTAATATAAAGAAGAAAAATTCCATATTAGATCAGTTAACTGAGCTACTCCTCTCCTTAAATTTCCTGCAGCCCTGATCTGTTTGCTGTGTTATTTCTTCTAAAGCATAGTCTGCTTAATTTTTCCACTACTTGTACTATCTTAAGTATGCGAACTACATCTGAAGCAGAACCTGTGTACAGAAGTCAGTTGGAAAAATCAGCTTTCTCCAGTATTGTCTTACAGCACTGGGTTTTATCTGTTCATGTTCATGCTCCCTTGTAACCAAGGGACAAGGCTCCTGCCTGAGGAGATGTTGTCTAAATACCCTGCAGACCAGTGGGTCAGTGACTCCAGGCTTCATGGCCACCACCATGGTCCAGCAGCAGAGCTCACATTTTCTGGCCTCAGCCTTGTGGTTCAGCCACTGGTGCACACGAGTCACTGCAGTGTTTCCTGAAGTGCAGAATGTCATGGGCAAAACTCTCCTGAGTGGTCAATTAAAAAACTGGCAATGCCCCACGCCTGAGGTTCACTCACTCAGAAAAGGTCTGATTTTTGGGTCTTTGAACTCAAGTTTATTTGAATGTTTTCATTGCATTGAATGGTAAATTACAGCACTTTTGAACAGACTTCTCAATGCTAGATAACAATTGCCCTGACACTTCACCTGAAATCTTCCTGGCTCTCTTCACAAGTCCTTGAGAAGACAACATTGCTAAATCATTAGAGGATATCACTGTGGACTGCAAAAATACTGAGGTAAATATTTCTCAGTCAGCCATCATCAGTCATATGCTTCTGCACTTTGGATTTATGCAAACACTAAACTGGGACAGCTTGATCCTCTCAGCTTGACCACCAATGGATGGGTGTATGTGCACGAAGTTCATGAATATTCTTTGGACCAAACCAGGTAATGTTCTTCAGTGTTTCACAGCTGAGTGCCATTACAGAGTGAGGATCTGAGCTCCAGGTTGCCTTCTGGTTGCTTCTCACACCCCACTGGCACAGGCCCTACATGGAAATGCTTTCTGTAATCATCCTACCTGAGCTGTGGTACTTAGCAAGTTAAATCCTCATTTCTACTGAGATTACAAAGGCAAGCAAAACAGGCACTGTGTAATCACCACCTGCTCTGGAATGAATAAAATGCAGTTTCTGAGAGTTATAGGTACTCCTGAGCATCTGAGGCATTAAGACTCCTATTTTCTGCTTGGTGAACAAGGGTCTCACACAAACAAGCACATCAAAAGACCATTTTCCAAGTTCCTGTTGCCATATAACATTAGAATATCCTAGAAATCGAGTTCTCTGATTAAATGTGGATTCTTCCCATGCAGGCATCCACACCAAATCACTTTAAACTCTCATTCAAAGTCTCTACAAGGTTGATCATTCATTTTAAAGCAGTGTATACAGCTGGTCAAAGAAATCACACTCCTGATTTCACTAGCTCACTCTATCTCCATCAAGTGTAATAGAGGTACCAAACACCCCTGTCACTACCCCTGTAGTATAATTTTTTCACTGTACTAAGTTCAAAGATAATGAGAGGCCATTCTAGCTAGAGATGGAGATATAGAGAATGCTCTATTTTCTGTTCTTAAAAACAAAGAATGTTGCCAAGAGCTCCAGATGGGGGGTAACCCTGAACATTTTTGGCAACTTGGAACCTAAGCAGGTTTGATAAGGGTTTCCTGCCTTGATTTCATGACACTGGAAGTTTAAAAGAAGAAACAACTGATCTGCTAATATGACAATTAATTGCTTCTTGAAGGTTATTTAGTAAGATTGAGGCATAGCAGAGCTCTGAAGTCAGTCTCTGGGAGCCTACAGATGCCATAGAATCATAGAATCAAATGGTTTGACTTGGAAGGGACCTTAAAGACCATCCAGTTCCAGCCTCCTGCCATGGTCCACCCTCTGGACCAGGTTGCTCATGGCCCCATCTAGGCTGGTCTTGAGCACTTCCAGGGATGGGGCAACCACATGAACTCCTTCTTCATGAGCCCCTTTTAAGTACTGAATAGCTGCAATAAGATCTCCTCTTCTCCAAACTGAACAACCCCATCTCTCTCAGCCTCTCTTCATAGGAGAGTTGTTCCAGCCTTCTCTTGGCTCTCCTGTGATGTCCATCAACTGCTCTGTCCTCTTCCTCACTGTTTTTTCCTCTTCAGTCCAATTACAGTGATATAACTTCTGTCCATTGGGAAAGCTGTTCTTCCTGACAGATGAACTTTCATTGGCTCTGACTGACCTGGAGCTTCATCGAGACAAGAGAAAAAAACAAATTGTGGAAATACTGAGTTCAACTCAAACTTCAAAGATGTCAGTAAAAGTCTTTCAGCAAGTTTCAGTGAGCTATGGATCAAATCCACAATGTTTAAGCAATAAAACACTGTGACATTCACATTAGGTAGTCAATGGTCCATGATGCCACATGTGAAAATCCTCTTAACATCATAAAATTAATCTCTTCCATGATGACAGTCAAATATTTGTTATAACTAGAGAATCAAGGACTCATGAATTTTTCAGTCTTAAATGCTTTCTATGAAGTTTTTTATATTTTCTATGTTTTAATCTACATTTCCTATGCCTCCAATTAACTTCATTTAATATACTACTAATGCTGAGTAATCAAAATGCTTACAGAAAAACAATCAGCCACAAGATCATCCACGAAAGGACAAAAATCACTCATGAATTCCTTAGTGAAAGTAAAAAGCATTAAAAATATTTGAACCAGGTTATTCAAAAAGACCTAATTTTAATGTAATTGAGTAATTATGCTATGTTAAATAAATAACAGTTGACTTTGAAAGGTGGCTAATTAAGCTTGCTGATTATAAATTTAAATTAAGATAAACTTCCATTACAATATTTCTGGATAATTCCATTAATATTTCAAGACTTGGGAAAAAAATGAAAAACAAAACAAAAAAACTAAACCATCATGGAATTTGAATTGAAGTGTGAGGAAATAATCCAGTGACTTCTGCAAATTTTCAGACAAATCCTGCTGTTCCAGGTTTCTATCCTCTTGGATACATAATAAAGGCTAATAAAGGAATGATTTACTACCATTTAGGAATCTGCTTTAAATTTTGGTGGAAGACTAGGATGCTATTTTAAAAAGTTAGCTTTAAAGTATTTCCAACCTGCAAGCTTCGTTACCTGAAGATTTCATATGTGATGCACAGAGCTGGTTATTAGGTGAAGAAACAACCTATTTCAAGCTTTTGAGGACTGTTATCAAAATATTTCCAGCCCTTAGCTGGATCCCAACATTTTAAGCTCACAATGATTTTCTAGATAATATAAAAAAATAGTTCTGTCTTTAATATTCTTTTTCCTTTTTCAAACGTTTCCTTTCAGTATAGTAATTTGCCCAACATAACCACAAGCCATTATCAGGAGAGATGTCATTCCCCTGTGTGGCAATATCCTCTTGTTTTGCCTTTTCAAGAGACTTTTTACAGATTCATTATCTACCCATCATTCTGTTTCCAGTGCACTTTACAGTATCTGGGTTTAAGGGTAATTTTTCTTCCCATTTTTAAAGCATTTTCTTCTTAATTTGGAAGCTGCTGCTGCCACAAGCCATTCTTTCATTCAGCTGCATATCCCAGGTCTGAAATTCATCCTAGCATCTGTTTCCCAAAACTTGAGCAGATGGAAGAGTCCAGGAGGGGCTACTTGTGCCAGCATAAGGTAGCTTTGTCTTTCTGTGGTAAATGTTCTCCAAGAGTAAAACTGAACCCCAGACAAACTTGTCAGAAAACCTGCAGTAGTTAAGGGGAGGGATCTGTAAGTATTTACAGTACTATGTATGTCTTTGGGGGAAAATAAGTTGATATTAGCTAAACTACAAAGCAACTATATTTTCAAGTGTATTTATGGCCATATTGAGTAATTTTCTTTTAATTATCTTGTGATTGTCCATATGATCACTTTAAGTTTGTGTCAGGTGCTCTTAGACAGCTCCTGAGCGAGAGACAAGTAGAAAACCTAAACATATGTTCAGGAAAATCTAATTAAAATATGCAGTGACCCTATAATTATAAGAATAAAAGGACAATCCAGTGTGAAGAACACTGGATACCCTGTAAGATGGAGAGAAAAGAAGTTCAATATTTCATTTGTTTCTTTCGTCCTTCTTGCAAAGCAAACTAGGGACCCTGGAAACCCCAGAGAAGTATGTGCCTTCTTTGCACCAGATACTTGGGTGCTGAATTGTGTCTTCTGTTCCATGGAGTCTTCTAAAGGTCCCTTTGGGATGACCTAACCCCACACCACTTAAAATGTGGCTCTGTGGGTTTTTTTAATTCACTGAATAGGAATCTGAATGGAATTGAATAGAACCCCTCAGTCATTGAGAGAGGCCTGGCTGCTGAGATGAGCAGAATAGGGGATATCAGTTTGGATAAAAGCACTGCTCCAGGAAGAGCAGCTTTAGCTACATATTATTACATTTCAGTTATTCAAGTTTCCTGTGTTGTTTTTGGAAGGAGTGTAGCATTAGCCTTCACACGGAGGCTAATTCTGAATCCTGTGAGTAAAAGGCTTGGTAGGAGTGATTTGTCTAATTGATGAGGGCATAGTCACTTTAAAGTCTCTCAAGAGTGCATTTCTTTAATGGTTATTTTTTCAATTGTGCACATAGAAAAACAACATTGATTTTATATCATGCACAATATAGCATAACAATATATTAACAAACATCTCCTGTAAAACACAATACCTCTACTTCCTGACTGAGCCACTGACAATACCATTCAATTCAGGATTTAATTCTCCCCATTATGTACTCCTTGTATTTCTTGACTCCGTATCATCTTGCCTTTACAGTTTTCACTGATTTATTCTGGTTTTGTTTTGTAGTGAAATAAGCATAATGCAAACTTTTTATGGACTGATAAGCCTTCCGTCTCTCCTGACTCTCCCTGTGGGTGAGGACACTGCCCAAAAGGAACTCCTGGAGGTGGAGGGCCCTCACCTTACAGAGTAAGTGATTGAACATGCTGGGTTACCCTTCTAAAGCTTAGGAATCCTGAAGTAGCAATTCCATTTGACATCCTGAATCTGTAATCCATCATTGCTGACAGATCTTTAAATGGTTTTGTAAGTTAAATTTCATTTGAGTACATTTTTTGGCTTGCTTAATTTATAAGTCTCTGACAGAAGTCACCAGCAATTTTTAAAAATAATACAAATTGACTTATTTTGATCAGAAAGAGCCTAGTGACTTAGGATGTTCTGGAAAATAGAAAAGGGAAATGTGGTTTATATTATTAAAGAACTAAATATCCCGGTCCCATTAACAGGATTTTGCTATTAAAATAATAACTTATTCAGAGACACTTTGCATTCCTAGCTGAGCAATTAGACCAGGCTTCTGGAAGCTGTGCTGTAATTCAGCTGTTGTGTTGACTTGCCTTGGGAGTTCAAAAAACATCAATTTTTATGTGTAGACAAAAGAAGATTAAAAAGTTTGGTAGAAGCACTAAGATTTTTCCATACTTCTACTTTGGTGAGTACCAAAGAGAAATGTTATGTTCTTATTTTCTGACTGCTCACATTGAGATAATCACGTCATTTTCTGCCTGGATTTGTCCAGCTCTCTGTGTTTATTCAGGCTGCGTTTATTCAGGCTATGTAATTTCATCCTTGTTAAAAAGTGATATATATGAGTAGCTTTAAGAAAACAAGGTATATCCCTTACACTCTGAATAATGAAAGATTTTCTGCCCACAGAATTTCAAAACTTTTAGTACTGCAAAAAGATGATACTTTAATTTTTTCTAAACAACACTTAGATTTTATTTTTAAACTTCATCCAAGAAATTTGAAAAGAAACTGTATTCTTACAGTTTTCATCTAATAATAAAATACTATTCCTATGATGTCTTCCACTTATAAATCTTCTAGTTCTGTCATCCTTGGACAGGGGAGAATATACCTTTTATGGTCATCCACATAAGGAAAGATGAAATCAAGTGTTCATATGGACCCACGTGGAGGAAAAATCTTCAGTAATAGGAACAATTTTTGCTTGACTCCAATAACACTTAAAATAATGTGAGATGAATTCCACCATGGCTGCTTTCATTCCGCCCATTGCAGTATAGCATGATCAACAACCTCACATTTACCAAAGAAAAGTTATGCCATAGTTACCTGGTCACTTTCCACAAAAAAATTTGTCTTCTTTTGACATGGGGAGAGCAGTGGCTATTTTACCATGGACAGCAAAGCATTCCACATTGACTCCCACAGTCCTCTTCTAGACAAACTGGCAAGACACAGACATGAGATGGTCTGTTTTGTGGGCAGGAAAATTCTAATAGGGGTGGGAAGCAATGTTTTTACTCAGGCTGGCAGCCTGTCACAGGTGGGGTCCCCCAGGGATTGGTACTGTGCTCCACACTTTACAACACTTTCCCAAATGATCTGGATGATGGGATTGAAAGTGCTCTCATCAAGAGTTCTGATGGCACCAAGCTGGGTGTTGAGGACGACACGTCAGAAGGAAGAGATCTGACAGAGAGACCTGGAAAGGCTGGAAGAGTGGGTTAAGGAAAACTGTATGAAGTTTAACAAAGACAAGTGCAGATTCCTGCCCCTGGGATGACATAACCAAAGAGCCCTTTACAGGCTGGGCTCTGTGTGGATGGGGAGCAGCCTTGCTGAAAGGGGCCCTGGTGGGTGAGAGGCCGAACATGTGTCAGCAGCGAAACTGCTGCAGTAATGAAGGTAAATGAAGGAAAATTAAGGTAAATAAAGGTAAATGAAGATAAATGGGATCCTGGGCTATATCCATAGGGATAAAGATGTACTTGTCAGACCTGGAGTACAGTGTCCAGCTCTTGTCCCCACAGCTCACAAAAGACATGGACAGACTGAAGAACATCCAAAGGCAGGCCATGAAGATGATCAAAGGAGGTGATGATCACAGAGGAGGCGGGAGAGCCTCCTCTGTGAAGAAAGATTAATGGAGTTGAGTCTTTTGAGAAGAACTGGCTCAGGGATGACATCATCACAGTATTCCAGTACTTAAAAGGGTACCTAGAAAAAGGAGGAAGGCTCTGTGTTCACAGGGAGTCACAAGGAGAGGACAAGGAGCGACAGGGACAAGTTGCACAAAGAGAGGTTTAATCTCAACATAGGAAGTGAGCATTTTACAGTGAGAACAATCACTGGAACAACCTCCCCAAGGATGTGGCTGAGCTCATATCACTGGTGGTTTTCAAGATGTGTACGGTGCTAGATGATCTCACCTAGGCTCCCTTTTCCATGAAAGATTGGGTCAGGCAATCTTTCAGGGTCTCTTCCTACCTGGGCTATTTAATTATTGTTTCACATGGCTTTGCCTCAATCCCTCACAGGGGTGATTTAAAATGAAATTCTGACCTACTGTTGTAGAATACAAGCATATCCAGCATGCACATCTCAGCTGATGATAAACAGTAAGATACCACACCGGACCTTAAAAGAAAATCTTGAAGCTGTAGGACAGATCTAGGTATCCTTAACAAATTTTGCCAGATCATTTTTCTAAAATATACCAGTGGCTGCTTTCTTGAGTCATTTCACTCAGTAGAAATAAGGACTGAAATGAAAATTCTGAAGATCAATAAAAACATTTTGGAATAAAAGAAGAAGGATCAAACCTCCCTAACCATTCCACATCTGAACAGGCTTATACTAACAGAAAACAAGCAGAGATAACTGAAAAACAGATGAAGCAATTGAAAAAGTATACTTATAGCAATTTTCCCACACAATTTTAATGTAAGAAAGAATCTTATCTGTGTACTGAGCTGAGTTATTCCCAGCACATATAAGCATTGGTAGCAAACTGAATTTTGTGCTCCAGATGGCTTCTGCAATTTTTACTATTTGACTGAAGTATCATACTGTCCTGTGTCACTGAGTCTCCAGGGTACCAAACCTTTTTATTTTTTTTATTTTTTTTTTTTTAATATATAACAGAGAACATTTTCCCCTCCATTTAACTCATGGAAAAAAGTCTTAAACCAGGAACTCTGTGAAGCTGAATTAATTTGTGTCTGTGGAGCACTGTGAAGCACTGTGGGGAGACATCTCTTAAAATTGCAAAATACTTTTGCTGTTACAGTCAAACTCTCAGTGGAGTGATACAAAAAGAATGTTAAGTGTGAAAAAATGCGCAGTTTGTGAATGGTGCAGACATTTACTGGCCGTGGTGAGCAAGTGCCGGTGTCTACCTCATCGACTCAGCTACAGAAACAGTCACTCAGCCCTAACTGCAGCTTTTCTGCTTGGCAAACAGGTGTGCTGAGCCCTTCTTAAAATTCAGGAAAGAGGGTGGCATGGAAAGAGAGTTTATTTCTTTGGTGCTGACATTTTGCTGTGTTGGATTTCACAGTGTAATGACATACTGTGAAATGATTAAGTGGAAATTAGCATGTTTGCTTCTCTTCCTCCATTTTTTTGTTTCGAATAAATACAGTTTCATGGGTTTGCCTATTTCTGTGTGTCACTTTTTCCTCAAGGTTTGAAGCACTCTGCAAAGTTTTCTTGGCCTAACGGGCTTTGGTTAGGCTTTTTAGCACAAGGTCAGGTACAGCACTGGGTGTAGTGCTCAATGTCTGCCTCCAGAGCTAGGGTGGGATTTGTGTCCAGGTGACTCTTGGTCATTCTTAAAAAAAAAAAAAAAACCACAAACAAACAAAAACCCAAACAAAAACAAACAAAACCCTCAAGAAAATATGCAAAAAGATAAAAATCTGATACTAAGATTAGTTAACAGTGAGCAAGACCAAGACACCAGTATCTCACCTGCAAACAAGAGCACTTGAGACGCTGGAGACGTAAAACATTTCAGGATACTCAGCCCAGAGTACTTTTGCTCTTAAGAGGTTGGTATCAAGCATCTGATTTCCCTGATGTGCTTGATAACCCCTATGAGATGTGACTCTACAGGGCACAGGGGAATCCCACGTTACAAGGCTGCACTCAGGGCTGTTCTGGCCTGACCAGCAAGGAGGTGAGAGAAATGCAGGAGCCCCTCTGTCCACTGCCCTTTGCATTCACAAGGTAAAGGCTCCTACCAGTCCTCTCTGGTACCAGTGACCATAATTGTATGGTCCCCATGGACCAGGGACACAACAGCCTGTGACATCCCTTCACAGGGTACATATAAAATAACTGATAAAAGCAAATTTATTGTAATTTGGATCAACTTCCTTATTTAGAGCTCTGGACTGAAACATCTAAAATACCGTTATGGTTTTATGAGTGAAAAACAAACGACCTGTAATGATCTGTAAACACTCTTGCACGATCTGTAAACATTCCCAACTTTACTAACAAAAGAAATGAGCCTAAGTTTTTCCCTTTAATGAAATCTGTGATATTTATCTTACCCTCTTTGGCTGGACATTTTCCTAAAACACAATAGGGTAAGGTCATCTTTCACAGATTCTGTAAGTGGGCTGGGAGCTGCCACTGAACTAATGACTAATTTTCTCTAGCTGCAGAACATAGACAGCAACAGCAGGTGTTTATTTTTTTTCCTCCTTCTGATGTATCATTTAGGAAGGAATATGTGTAGAAATAATGAGAAAATAATGAAAAGATAAATTCTTTGGACATGACAAGTCTATCTCGTGACAAGCTGGTGAAGAGTAATAGAAGCATCAAAACTTTCAGAGCAACCAAAGTTTACAGAAAAGTTAAAAAGAAATAAAGATTTTCTTTCACAGTCTTTAACTACAGTAAATATCATCATCCAACACCCTCCCAAAATGATTCTGCCATTTGCCATACGACTGAGAAAGAATGGCAGGAATCCTTGATGAGAGAGGGGATAAAAACAAAGCACAAAGGATTGACTCATGCAAAATTGCACAGGAAATCTGGCAGAGATGTTGTGGGGTTCCCAAGCTCTGTCCTGTTCACATCAGAGCAGAAATGTTAGACAGCCAAGCAGGGTACTACACAGTCCTGTTGGAAATGTTCTGGTGATGGTCAACTTTTCGTTATTGTAAAATTACCATTTGCTGCAACTTTTCATATGACTACAAGAGTTTGTCTGAATTTTAGCCAGAAGAGATTCTTTACAAACAAGATAGAAATTCTAGTCAAAGTCTCACAATGTCTTTAGATTAGGGAAAATCAGACCAAATAGCTAATTCAATCAACATTTCACTACTATCTAGGATGAGACAGGAGAACCTAGGACAGCCTGGTAAGGTATTTGGTGTGAGTGTAGATTTTCATATTACCAATTCTTGCATTTAGCCACCAGCTAGAGACCCACTTCAAGGGGCCTCGTTGGTTGCTGTAGCTAATCAGTTAGCTGGATTTTTTTATGGCTTTAGCTTAACATTGTTCTTTAAATGAGAACAAAAACATATTGTCATCCTGAAATAACATAGGACATTCATATTTTCAAGTCTAAAACAGTATTTCTCCAGGCACAGATAGCTGTATCCTACATTTCTTCCCAGGTTTAGTGTCAACAATATACTTAAAATCCCTCAAGAACATACTTTCATTAGGGACAGAAACTGTGCATGGATTTACAAGTTCAGCTTCCTGTATCTTACAATCAAGCCCTGTAGAACACAGTAAAAATGTCATGGAATCATGGCATCATGGAATGTTTTGGCTTGGAAGGGACCTTAAGGATCATCTAATCCAACCCCCCTGCCATGGTTAAGGACACCTTCCACCCGACCAGGCTGCTCAAAGCCCCATCCAAACTGGCATTAAACACGTCCAGGCATGGGGCATCTACAGTTTGTCTGGGCAACCAGTGCCAGTGCCTCACCACCCTCACAGTAAAAAATTTCTTCCCAAAATCCAATTTAAATCTACCCTCCTGCACTTTGAAGCCATTGCCCCTTGTCCTACCAGCTCACTTCAGGGAGCTCACTTCACATTTTGCGGATGTACTTGCTGTGTACAGCTTCTGACCCCTCAGCCCTCAGCAAACACAGTCTCTGCATCTTTCCTGCTCCTGCAGAAACCTCAGAAGAGCTGAAAGCTTGGATAAATTGCCTTTCCTCTTAAATGTGCTCCTGGGTCATGGTAGTTTACACTGTTTCTAATCTCTAGACGGTAATTTCTTTTCCTAGGCGGAAAAACTTCAGTGAGTAAATCGACAGATGTGTTGTTTGTTGCTCTTGTGCTTGCTGTTACCTTTTGTTTATGAGCTGGGATGCCAAACTTCCAACCTCATTTCTCATGCATTCTCTGCATCATTAACTATTTAAATTTCCTGTGCTTGGACGGCTGTTACTTCTCCCTAGCAATTCCCTCCAACGTGGCTCTGTTAAAATGCAGAAAATGTTATGCAATTACAATAGAAAAAAGAGCAGATGGCATCAATAACTGCTAATATACCCCCGTGTTTATGCTCCAGCACGTGTCTGATGGATAGGATAAGTGCTAGTCACTGGTATTCTGCTTTGTGTCATTGTTTGCTGAATTGTTGTTTTTTTTTTTAATTAACCATATGCTCCCTAGGAAGCCTTGAAAGCATTTCACATGGCTCCCCAAAATCCACCTGCATTGCACCTTAAAAATGGACAGCATTTTAAAACATAACCCCCTTTTCTTTGCAAAAAAAAGAAAATATTGTATGAAAAGAAACTGAAATACTTTCTCTCCTGAGTTTCTATTCCTGTTTTTCCCCCAGCTGCTTTCTAATGAAGTGCCATCCTTCCACATGTTTATTGGTCTTTGGGCTGCACAGTCTCTAAAGGTGTGGTTGTGCTATACATTTTTTTAATCCAAACACCAGAATAATTATCAATATGACCAGACAATATTTAAGAGTCACTTCCATTGTTCAATCTCCTATGACTCCTGACACTCCTTAGATGTTTGTGGAAGCAGTGCAGCACACAGACTGTCACACACTGATTCTCTGTGCAGACAATGAGAAGAAGTAGTCACATCCCTGACATCTGGAATCCACAGTAAATGACTAAATATGCCATTCTAGTTATGCTTTTCCACCATTCATGCAGTCAGCTTTCATCTGGCAGCTTTAGGTAACAGGTTTCTGGATTTGCCCCCTGGTATCACTTACTGTTTTCTCTCACATGTATTCAAAGCAGAGAGGTGACACTCATGACAGAGGAATTGTTTCTGGGGTTTGTGACTATAAGTAATTCTTAGAGAGAAGGGATCGTGCTGATCAGTTGATCGTGGCAGGGAGAAAGAAAATTTTATACAGGGTTTACTGATAGTTTGATTCCAACAAAAGGGTTAGAACAGTCTGATTTTCACCAGCTTAATGGAGATTCAAAAAGTATCCTAAATCATAGAATACCCTGAGTTGGAAGGGACCCACAAATATCATCAAGGCCAGCTCCTGGCCCTGCAAGACAGACACAAGAATCATGTCACATACCTGAGAGTGCTGTCCAAATACTCCTTGCGCTCTGCCAGGCTTGGTGCTGTGACCACTTCCTCTTTTCCAGTGGGTGTTATTTGCATTTCACTGTGGCTTTTAGGGCAGGGTTTGTATTTCTTAGCTTCCCAAAACTTACCTAACTAAATTGGCTATGCAGCAATGTAAGCATTGACATCTGAGAAAGTTTCTTGTGTTCCTATTATAGTTAATAGAAAACAAGTCCACAGCGTCAGTGAAGCACAGGGTGAGTCATTTAACCAAACATAGGTATCGACTTTAGGATGACATAAATCACACCCTACTCTTTATTGATCATCTAGAAATCTAAAAGCAACTTTTAAAGGTGCTTTTGCCACCTTACATTGTTTCATATGGTAGCTTAATTAGTGTGCTTTGCCTCCCACCATAGTTTCTTGATGTGTGAAAGTGAGATTGTACAATCAGCCACCCAATTTGCAAGAGATGAAGATAATGAGTTCATGTTTGTACAGTGCTGAGGAAATATTATATCCAACAAGCTGTGCCTTAACGATATAGTCTTAACCCATACTGATGAAGACATACTGTTTACACAGAGACAGCAAGAGAGCCATAAGCTCTGGTTCTGCTGGCAGCCCTTCAGGGTCTCTACATGGCTTTCAACATTAGGTATTTTGTAAATAGGAATGGTAGGGCAGACGTTGGAAAACTTGCCTAGAGTAAAGCAGAACATTAGCAACTGAGCTGGGATAGTGATTTTTCTTGTGTATAGCTCCTGTGACAATTGCTAATTGTCAGCTATAATGTAGCTCTGTTTTCCTGTGATTCCCTCATTTACTCCTGAGGAAATACAAAGAATTCTTATGTCACATTTCTATGTTGGCTACCAAAAGTCTAGGAAATGCCTTCAGATATTTCAGGATGAAAAGAGAGATAAATATTATTAATTTTCATTGCAAGTAAGGTAATTTGTTCCAAAATTTCTGCAGTGTTCATGTATCTAATGAGTCAGGGTGTTTCATAACTCATCAGATTTTCAGCTGATGTTTTATAGCTTTCCCATGTCAGAAGAAATAACTGATTGTGGCTGTTGAAAGCATGGATCAGTGCAGAATCATTGCTACCCTCTATATGTTATACAAATATCTTAAAACAAATCTTTGCTACAGTATTTCATCAAGGCAGCCAAGTATGATAAATCAGTAACAGTTGAAATCTGTGGTATCAAGACACAAAAGTTGTTGACTTATTCTCCTGACAAAATTTTCAGCAGCAGTTAAATTGCTGGATTTAACTGCTGCTGAAAATTTTGCCAGGAAAATAAGTGAACAACCATGTCCTTAGAGGTGGGGGAGAATACTGTAGACATGAGATAATCTCTGAGGTGATAAAGTCAAATGATAAAACTTTACATACAGCCATGTATCATAAAAGATCATGTATCATAAAAGATGATTGGATGGCATAATCCTTGTAAAAGAGTAAAACTACCAACATAGATCTAATCTATTGAATCGCAGCCTGATTTTCCTTCTCCTCCCTGAAGTAATCAAGAAAATTACAGACAGAAAGGCTAAACAGCACAACCACATACTGCTCTCAAGGAGTAAAGAAAGGCAATCAGGATGGATTGCAGAAACACATCAGGAGTAAAAAAAAAAAAAAATCAGCAACCAAAAAAAAAGACCAAACCCAAAGGGAGATGTAAGTCTATTTCTTATCTGAAAAGAATAACAGAAGAAAAAGAAAATTTAATACTCAGTATTCAAATACTATGACATTGGGTTATTAAATCTATTATTTTTTAAGAAGAGAATAAGTGTCCGATATAGAATAAGAAAAAATAGACTAAGGCATTTTTCAGGAAATAGGTCTGTTCAACCCAACAGCAATAGTCAGCACCCAGTAATGCATGGTATCACTCAACAATACATACTGGGACCAGTACTAATTAATATATACATCAGTGATATAGTGAGTGGGGTCAAGTGTTCCATCATCAAGTTTACAGAGCACTAAGCTGAGTGGTGCAGCTTGAGGGAATGGATTCACCAGAGGGACCTGGAGGAGTGGGACCATCAAACCTCATGAAGTTCAACAAGGCCAAGTGCCAGGTGCTGCACCTGGGTTGGAGCAATACAGAAACAGATTGGAGAATGAAGGGATTCAGACCAACCCTGCAGAGGAGGACTTGGGGATGCTGATGGATGCAAAATTAGAGATGCACTGGCAAGGTGCAGTCTCAGACCAGAAAACCAACCACGTCTTGGGCTGCATAAAACACAGCATAAACAACAGGTCAAGAGAGGTGATTCTGCCTCTCTATTCCACTTTTGTGAGAGCCCACCTGGAGTACTGTGTCCTGCTATAGGACCCCCAACATTCTGTTGGAGAAAGTTCAGAGGAAGCCATGAAGATGTTCAGAGGGGTGGAGCACCTCTCTGAAAAAGACAAGCTGAGAGAGTTGGGTTTGCCCAGCCTGAAGGAGACAAGGGCCTTATTTTGGCCTTTCAGTATACAAAGGGGGTTTGTAAGAAAGACCAAGAGAGATTTTTATCGAGGCCTCTAGCTACAGGACAAGAGGACAGTTTTAAACTGAAAAAGGGCTGTCGTAATTGATACGAAATAAAGATGTCTGACTTTAGTTAGAAGGTAGAAGAGAATCAGAAGGCTTTATTTATAATTTATTCAGCCTTTTTATAACATGCTGCCCTAAAAAGGCATATTATTGGTCTAAAGGATTGATACCTCTCTCCATTGGTCAAGCAATACAAAATACTAAACAATGTCTGGGAGAGTGATCTGCTATGGGAAAGGAACATTATTTACTTAGAAACATTATGAGAAAAATTTTGTTATTTACACAAAGTTATCTGGAAAAAGGAAAACAATTAAAAAATTCTCTTGGGAAGAACTTAGCAATTCTCAGGCTCAGAAACATTGAGTCTACAGAGGGCAGGTTTAGATTGGACATAAGGAAGAAATTTTTTATAATGAGGATGGCAAGACACTGGAACAGGTTGTCCAGGAAAATTGTGGATGTCCCACCATTGGAATGGTTCAAGATCATGTTGGATGAGGCTTTGAGGACCTTGATCTAGCAACAGATGTCTCTGACAGGGAGGATTGGAACTAGGGGATCTTTGAAGGTCTCTTCTAATTCAGATCATTCTGTGATTCTAGCATTTATTCCTGCTACAAAAAGCAATTTCTCTTTTGAAATTATCTTCCATGTATAACATATTGAAAACATCAGTCATCACTATTCCACTAAAATTAGTAGTAGTGGAGGCTGAGCTAGAAATCAGTCACTGACAACATGCTACAAATATTTCTGAAAATTTGGGGAGACTACAAGAGATACAAAAAACCCCTGCAAAACAGGATAGCAAGAATGTGGTAAGCACGACCTATGAGAGAATCAGAAAGAAGTGAGATTATGGGAAAGTATACAACAGTCCTCAAATATGCAAAAAACTTGTATTTCATGTTCTCTGTGAAAGAACAAGAGGAAACCAGTAATAATTTGTAAGAAGAATGACTTTAGCTACAGAATGGCACATATGAGGATGGTGACATGGAGTGACAAAGCTGCTGTCTCAATCACTGGATGTCTCTAAAAATGCATCAGACAAGATAAGAATATCTAAGCAAGAAGATTGTCTGAAGAGTCACTCATGGACCCAGCAGTTACAGCTCTGTTCCCCAAATACATTCTTACTGTTTTGTGTGGAGAGACAGAGGGCAAGAGGTAACAGATAGGCTCTGCTCGTGAAAAGCTAAACTGGATCCTAGTCAGATTATCTGAGTTATACAAATGGATCATTTTGAAAACTCTCTTATTGCCCTGTTCACAGAGGAGGTAATGTGGAGGTTGTGAGAGACAGCCTCATTATGTGAAAGGCACTAATAAAAGAGGTTGGATTAGCCTGTGTTTGGAGCATTCCTTCAATTGATATCCAGACGCTTTTCCTGTAACACACAGAACAGGAAAATATCATGAGTACATTCTGTCTGTAAGTAGGAGTAATAGGAGTAATTGACTGAAGTAGTTTGCTCACTCAGACCTTTTTAAAGACAGGTTTTCACAGACATTAATGTAAGATTGACAAAGAGTTGACATTAATTTCCGCTGGAAAAGGAAATTTTTTGTGGGAATATATTTATCTTGTTTCATTTAATGGAGAAGTTGTATCTTCAGCTAGTTATTCAGCCCCTATTTTCCCTCCAAGCATTCTGCTCCAACTCAGAGTCAGTGTCTGACTCCTTGCATCTTCTTGGAAGCTTCTGCAAGTTCCCATCTGTTATCAGATTGCCCTGCCTGGTGCAGCACCCTCCTCACCAGGGCTCATTCCTGCTCACCTCTGCCCCAATCCATGTCTCCTGCAGGTCACTTCCCTGCCTTTAAGCACAAACAAATATATAACACAGGGATCCTTGCTTTGCTGTCTCCCAGCCTCCAGAAACCAGGGATGCAGAAGTGGCTAATTGAGTATGGCATCTTGCTGGACCTGAATGTCATTGAGGAAAAGCAAGTGTGATTCAGCTAAAGGCTACGTGAGTATGTCAGCAATTACAAAACCCCAATTGGACAGCACAGGAGTGTGAAATGATGCTTCTTTGAAAAGTGAGGCCCTTGAGGTTTAGCAACACATTCATTAAATGCACTGGTGCCCAGAAGATATTTTGGTTTCAAGCCTTTGACCAGAATGAGGTCAGTCTACATTTGCTTCCCTGTTAAAGGAATTTGTTAATCTTGAAATATTTATGCTGAGCTTTAACAGTGTTGACACTTTAGGGGCTGCCTGTTTTGTGGCACAGTACTTTTTCTGTGCTTTACTTCTATGAGGTAAATGCATCAGGAGAAAACAACAGTGGATCTGGCTATTTGTACAGGAGAACACATGGGACCAAACCCAATATCTCCTCCTCTCACATATCTACAGAAGGCTGCTCCCAATTTTCCACCCATAATTGCTTCTACCTAAGACCATGAATAAAATCTCTTCCCATGTATTTCTTGGTAGACTGTATATGAAGATTTAAATAAATTGTTTTAAACATCTTAAAGAGCATAAAGAAATGCAAGCTGGATCTACTTTCTAGCATGCCTTCACCTGAAACAGAGCACACCTCCATTGAGAAAAAGACCCTTTAAACGGAAAAAGAAAACAAACAAAAAAAATTTACCAAATTGATACATGTATGAATTTGAAGAAGTAAGAACTAAAATCCTGCCTCATTTTCTTAGGAGAGGATAGAAAAAAAATAGTATTGAGATCAGTGACAGCTCCTTGAGGAAGCTGGTGACATATTTTGGAAGGAGGTGTAGAAACAGACTATGTAAAAGGCTGTGGAACACAGGTTTTATGAATAAAAAGAAGCATCAAATTCCTCTTTTGACACATACCCTCTAAAGTTCTGTAAGTTTGTGGCTCTCAAATAGGCCAAAAATAGACAGTCATAGTTACAGGTCTCAAATGGTCAAATTGAAAAACTGCTTTAAATCTACTTACTGTGGTATGAGGTCCCTATCAGATCCAGCTATGCCTTTTATAAAATATTTACTGCTTTTATGTTGAAGACTAACGTAGCAGCTTCATAACTTTTCAGTCCTGGATGAGGAATTCAGAGGGCTTCACACTAACTTAGCTTCCCTTTTGCTTAAAGCAATAAATATAATAAAATATACTAGTCAAGATCTATATTCTAAGTTCCACCATGGGTTTGTGATTTGAAGTTACAATTTGCAAGGGCTGGGTAAAGTTTAATCACCAAGTGAGACCTTACCACACAAATTCAGCAGTAACATCATTGCAGATCTCAGATGGAAACTTTTAAAAGGTGCTTTAATTCAGATGAAAAGAATTATTTCCCTAATCAAGGAAGACTCTAGGCATTTCTCCTAACATAATCATCATCAGCTGCCAGATTGGTTTCCTGGAACACTGTTTCCTCCCACCAGGTGTTGTTATGTGAAGATCAGAGGAGAAGAACATCCCTAAGGAGCAGCTCCTCATTGCCTGATTGCTCATTCTGCAATAGCCCTCGCTAACAGGATCTCCTATCCTGTTTGGAGGTACACAACTATAAAGTAAAAAAAAATACCACTTTCATCTCAGAACTCATGAATCTCCTCATGGCAAAATCAAAGTGACTCCAAAATAGTTCAGACCCTAGGGGCAAATTCTTGCCCTAAATAAAATCAAGAATAAAATTTACACCATAACTTGCAGCATCTTCAAGCAACAGAAGACTTTCCATGGATTTCAGTTGGCTGTGATTAAATTGAGAAAACAAGCCTTATTAAAAAATGTAAGTGCTGAATAGGAAGACAGCCTGCCTCTCACAGCTATGAGTTTTAACACAGAGCAGCTGCACACATGGAGGAGTGCTCAGCATAGCTGTCCAAAGCTCTTCCATGAAATTTTATGGAAGGGACAAGGTAGAAGTTAAAGTGTTCTGAGGCAGGAAACAAAAGGGAGCTGCTTTCTGGAGAGAAGAGAAAGGAAAATGTCTTGCTGACTAAAATTGACCACAGACAAAGCAGCTGAGTACTTACTGAAAGATTACACCTTAAAGAAATGTCCTGCTCTCTCTCTACATGCCTCTTGATCCTTTGCCCATGGTTTCCACGACAGGGATAAAGATGTGATTGTTGAAAAACAACCTCTTACCACCCTGATGTGCTCCACAGGCAGATCATGGGGGTGAAAACTCTGCACCAAGCCCTGTCAGAGGCCTCTACAATCTCATGGTAGTTAACCCTGCCCCAGGGGTATTTCCCCTGCTCAGCTCCAGCTACTCCTCTCCCATTGCCAGTGAACCATTGCCAAAGACCATCTCACCTGCTCCTGTGACCTGGCAGCTGCCCAAGGGTTCTGCTGTCTGCACAGGGTCAGCAATGTGTGCTAAATGTGGTGTGAATGGGGTGTAAGTGTATGATAAATGTGATGTAACTCTGGTAAATGGATGGTAAATGTGGTGTAATGTGGTGTAAGTGTATGGTAAATGTGATGTAACTCTGGTAAATGGATGGTAAACATGGGGACAGGGCACAAGGGGCACATACCCTCTCAGCACAAATCCACAGCTCACCAGACATCATTTTTCTTGCCCAGGCTAACTGGAGAACATGTCAATGGCAGGCAGTAAGCAGCCAAAAACATAGAGGAAAAATTACCAAAAAAAGGAAATTTCTTCACTGGGAAAGCAGACTGATCTGGTATTTTGCAATGCTTGGATATCCAAACCAAAAAATGCAATTGTTTTTACCTCGATTTTGGGAAAACAAGAAGTCAAAAATTAATTTTTTCACTAATTTTACCTCCATCTAAGCACCTGTCATCCCCGCTCCTTCTTCTGCTTTTGCCACCATCACCTTCCTGTCCTCATCTGTCTGGGAAATATTCTCATCTGAGATCTTCTCTTCATTTATCCACAGGACACTGAATACCCCACAGCCCAGATTTCTCTTAGACTGAGCATTCATTCAACACACATTATTAATCTTGTTATGCCTGTGAATTCTCAAGTGTGTTTAAAATTTGAAGCTTTACAGTAAACAAAAAAACCAAACCAAAAAAAATACACACACACAAAAAAAATCCATCCATAATTTTTTATGGCTCAGAGCTCAAAAAATGATTGCTCCTGGAGTAACATTCTACTGAGAAGGCTGAGAACTCAGGAAAGGCCAGGGGATCACAAGTAATTGTGTTACAGCTGTTTAATGAGCTCCCAGTCACCTGCCAAATCATAGTAAATTTGATATTTATTTTCATATGCTATCCCACCTACTGTGTGAAATACATTCTCTGAAATCACTATTTGACTTGTTAAGTAGTTAGACCACTTGCAGATGGCTGTTAATACTCTGAGGATATTTATTTACAATTAGGTCTCTCTTCATTTAAAATGCATATATGAAAAGCAATAGCAAAATATTGCTAGCTGATTCACATTGTTCCTCTCTGCTTTTCATGAAGGCCTTGGTGAATAACAGAGCAAATTATCAGTAGATTTCCCATAAGAATGTGAAATTAACTAATTTCATCTGTGCTTATGCAAGTTTCATTCGCCTTTCTGCAAATATGCAAGTAATTGCTTTTTATTGTCCGTGGAAAGTGAATTTAGAGATGCAGTTTTTACATGACAGTATTTGTGCTGGCAATGATTGTATACATTCAGGAGCAGCTTGAGAAAGAAATATGAGTTGCCTGAGACAGCAGCACAGCTCAGCCTTTGAATATCTCAAATCAGTCTGCAAAGTTAAATATTGCTTAAAATAGTTATTAATTAAGCTATCGTAGCAAATTCATTGGAGAAAGTGAGAATCTGTCTTTCTGTATTCTAAACCCAGAAAATAAGTCACTAAATTAACATATTATTCATGTGCACTTCTCTTCAGATCTAATTGCTGCCCTCTTTACATGTCTTTTTCATGCAGGAGAGTCTAGTGACTATGAATAGATAATACACTCTTGGGGAATGATTACATGGTTTCATACTTGACTTCCTTGATTATAGAAAGAGGTGGCAGATGAAACTTTATGGGCTGTCATTCCTTCACTCTGTGTGGGGCAACACTTTAATGACATTTTCCCAGGCACTGGTATGAGAGGCATGGAGCATTTGGGGGAGAAAATTGCTTTGAGATATGAATTCATGTAAAGTGCAGTGGCATTTATGAGAGAGGCAAGTCAGATCCCATCCAATATCACACTTCCTTGATTCAAGGTGAGAGAAGCACTATGGTTTGGCTTTGCAGGAGCTGTGCCCAGCTTACAGGTGAGCAATGTGTCACCTCTTCTGCTCCTTTCACCTGTTTTCACCAAGCCTCATGGCCTGACAGGTCCCTGGAAGTTTGTTTGCCTTGCTGAATTCCCTGGACAGCAGTTTACACATGCAGAAAAAAGAAACCCAAGATAGACAAAGTAATTCTGGAAGGATATTACTGCTCAGGGAATGTCATTACAATTTTGTCTTTTTGAAATTACTGACCTACATAATTTATACTCAGAAGTGTGAGTGATATTGTAGATGACCCATCTCCTATTAGATCCCAGCAAGGCAGCAGTGAAGCTTGGCATCTTTTTTTTTTGATTCATTTATATATGTCACATTCAGACAGCCATCTGAAATTACCAGCTGTGATTAATATAATTAATTATATACCATTATGTTTGCCCAAATTTTGGTAGAACCCTTTCAGAGAGTGAGATAATTTGATATATTAGCTGGAAAGCATCCAGACAGTTTATATCTAAAATGATTAGGAAGTAATAAGACACATTTCCTGCTTTCACAAATAATTCTGTAATGAGGTTGTAGAAAAACAATGAAGTTTACAAGTAATAAATCAAAGCAAAGCTGCCAATAATTGCACTGCAAATAGAACCTGGAAACATTTTCTGGTAAAGAGCTTTTGTCATGACTGAGCTATACAGTTTTGAGGACTGACTATTCACTGAGGGAATAGATTGGTCAAAGGAAGAGATGATCCTTGGGTGGAGATGACACAATATTGTTCATCAGTGCTTTTACTTCTTAAAATGGCTTTTTGTTTCAAAAGTGAATAAGCAACCTGAAAAGGCTAACTAAACCCAAATAAAAATTATACCTTTCCTGGTGATCAATCTGCACTTTGTGACACAAAAGAAAAAAAGCAAAGAGAGGGTTTGCTCAAGAAAATCCTGTCAGCTCCAAAACTATATGTTATTTATATATTTTCTTTCTCAAAAAAGTCCAAAATTACTTCACTCCTTCCCCTTTTTCTAATGTTTAGGTAAGCAACAAAAATTTTTTTCTCTTCCTTCCATGACCCCAATAGAAATTTCTTACACTTTGACACAAAGTGTAAGATGCATTTTATACTCCAGTAGAAGTATTTCAGACAGAACAATGATTTCTCCATCATATTAAATTTTCACTGGTCTCTGCTGCGCTGCTCAGTAAGCACACATTGGAATCTGTCTGTTAAAAAGAGGAGACAACTTACAAAGGGATTATTAGGTAAACAAAATCAGGAGATGCACAAAGATAATGCTGTCCTTATGAGCAGTGCAGTAATGGTAACACACTTCTGTTAATAATTATACAGTGACAGAAATAGGCCAAAATACACAACTTTTTCCCAGTCACATCCATGCCATGAAACAATGAAGCAATGCCTCCCATTGTGCTGCCCCAGATGACACATCCACACTGTGCAGGACCATAGGATGAGGTTCTGGCCCAGGCCTGAAACCTATTTACATCCTCGTGTGCCCACTGACAGCTCCAGTGCTTTTTAGGTGGTGGGGGCCTCAAGAGAAAAATGTAGTGGGCAGGAATCTGTGTGCATGTGTATGACACAATGTAGAATTAAGAGAATGATAGCATTTAAAGAAAGAACAGAAAAGGTTATCCTTTGGAAAGATACAACTAACAAGACAAGACTATTTATTTGTTATAGACTGGAAAGCTGAGAATATTGCCATCACCTAAACAACTTTACAATTTCCTCCTGCAAACTCTTTGTGTGCTCAGCCCAGCTGGAAAATTCCTCTCTGAGGGTTGTTGTGCTGGCACACTGACACACAAAATCTCTGCACAGTGTCAGCACCTTCACTAAAGATACATCAGTATGCAGGTGTATGGACATTTGCCACATGTTGTATCTAGATGTTGTAAATCTTTACTTGGGAATTTTGTTGACTCCATCCAAGTTTGCAGGAGATGGAAATGTGGCAACAAATGAGCTCAAATAAGAATGTGTAGGATCATCTTGCAAAGTCCTTTACAAGAATGTGGACCCTTTTTTTACCTCCCCACACATAACCACTAAATATTCTCAGCCTGTTGGTTCTGTCTTCACCAAGAATGGCATCTGCTATTGCTGTTTTATACAAAATGTTCTTCTAAACCTTTGGTGAGTTTTGGCCCTGTTGCTTGCCACTGCTAAGGCAGAAAGCAAGGAAATATTTTGTAAGGCTTATAAAGTTCCAGTGGGGTGAGTTGTGCTATCACTGAAGTCAGAACCACCCCTGCATGTGACAACATGATGACACTAGTAATTCTGACTTCTGGCTGCTTACTGTGTGCTAAAGACATTACTTCATTTCACAATTGAGATTATTAAGTATGAGATAGACTGCTTGCATTAGACCAGGTTATTTGAAGTCAGATTATCTGACAGTATCCTGTCTCCAGCAAGGATCAGCAAGTGGATACAACGGAAGGAGCAGAAGAAAAAAGCAGGCATGCAGTGATTCCTCTCCAGGGTGCTCTGCCAGTCTCCAAATCACTTATAACTCACAGACTTCTTGGAAAGTTGCCTTTGCTCTTGACAGCCTCCATTAGATCTGGACTCCATGAAGTTGCCCAGACACTGCATCTAAACTTCTGGCACCCACAGCATGCTGAGAGAGGGAGTTCCCTGTTCCCACTGGGTCCCCACCAAACAGCTTGTTCTCACAGCCCAAGCAGTTCTTTCCCTTCTCATTGCCATCTAGCAGCTCAAACTTCAAATAAGCCGCAACTCTAAAGAAAGGAAAACAAATTCCAGATGACCAATAACCCACGTTTTGAAAACCAGAGTGCCCAGAATTTTTTCCATCTCTTTCTAGCTCACCCACACATCTCTTCTGGCTGTGAGACATTTGAATTTTAATTTCCCCAAGGATGACAGACCCGTTTCCTAAGCAGGCTGCCAAAATCTGTCAACTCATTTGTCTTTCTGCCAAACCTCACCAGCAGTAGGCTCCTTCTTGGTGTTCCAGAAAGGAGCAGCTCCATCTTTCCTGCTCTCCCACACTGACCAGAACTTGAGAGGAAGGGTCAAGGCACCAGGCAGGACTGGTTCAGCCCAAACTGAGGCTACAGTTACCAGTGGTACTGGTTAGCTGCTCCCAGCTGCTCCATATGCAGACAGCTGCCGCCTTCTGGTGCCTGCAGCCAGACGTTTGCTCGTTGGTTTTTTGTCAGAAGAGTTAAGACCTCCATCACAGACTAAATGCCAGCAGAACAACTGATTTTAGAGATGCTTTTCTGCCATTTTCTGCTTCTAAATTTGTATTATGATAAATATTTAAGTGCAAATTATTTTTTTCTCCTTTGATAAGAAGTAAACTGAACTTCCTGTGAATGAAAAACAATGTAGTGATTGAAAATAATTTTAACGGATGACTCATAAGTCTACATTGGTTTTTGCATCAGCAAGTAAAAATTGGTCAGGATAGATGGAAAAAAAGTACATTGAAGTTTAACTACCAAATGCATCTTCCAAGCCCTCATTACCAAACCTTTTCAAATGAAGTATTTTTCGTCATAAATCACCCAGCTATGTTTTGCATTTGCAAATTATTTTTAATTAAAAAGCAGAAGAAAAATGGAATAAGCACTTTTAGTGACACATCTCAAGAATAAAGGGCTCTCCAAAATGCAAACAATTAGAGAAGTCTAAGTTATGTACTCATTCACACAAAGGGAAAAAATTCCCCCAAAAACAGTGAAGGATGAATTATTGTTCCAAGTGAAGGTTTTTCCAGCTTTTACTTATTAACTGTTTCTCGCTTATGGTCTTCTCTTGAAACTCTTGTAATTCATCAGCAGCCTTTTAACTTAGGGACTCTTTTTCCCATGGGCCTCTAAACTTTGCCAAATTGGACCAAAATGACCCATTAATATAGTCAGCTATTGTCTATGTTCTTCCGCTAAGATTTGCCAGTACTGACTATTTGAGGTGAATATTGAGTGGGTGGGGGTGATTTAAAGGCTGGCTAGAATACTGGAGTATAATCTATTTTCTCCCATTCTCTAATATTTGGGAATGGGAAGAAGGGAGTCCTTCCCTTGAAACAGACATCTTTTCTTTCACAGCCTTTTCTGGAACTGTTTCTTGTCTTACCTAACATTTTGTTCTCCATTATCAAATTATTTGCATCCTAGGGAGAACATTTGCCTCTACAGGAGTCAACTATAAAGTTGTTTGCAAACTGCCATTTCTTGGTGCCTGCAGCACCTCTGAAGTTCCCAAATGTGACAAAAAAATATAGACCTGGGAAGTGAAAGGCTGGAGCCAGACTCAGAACTGGGACTTCAGCAGAACTTGCAGGATTGAGCCAGATTGGCCCCAGGAGAAGAGGCTGGGAAATTTATAGTCAGGATAGTTGTTGGCTCTGGGCACCAGGCCAATCTCATTATCTTGGACACAGTCAAAGAAGATGAACTCCCAGAGCACAAACCTTGCACTGCAAACCACTTAAACCGTTCTGCTGTACTAATTACATTAGTATTGGTTTCCCTTTCAGCCTAAGCAATTGCTGGTCCTACCTCACATGGCACCTGGAATTCAAACTCCTCCTTGCCTCCCACACAAGCCCTGCTGTTTAGTGACCTGCTCCCTGTTAACAGCCACTCTGCTCCTGCCAGCAAGGCAGGTGTTTTGTTTTGGTGGTAGATGAAGCTATTTCCATATACAATTGATAAAGGGCTCTGGGATGAATGACAAGATTCTACATTTGATTATTGAGGCCAATCTCTGAAGTGTTTCTCCAGGTTCCGTAACAGCTTTTTCTCATAAAGGGCTTGAAAAACTTAATCAGGTGAAAAATTAAATCCACATCAAGAGGCCTGCACCAGTTCAGCCTTCTCCTGCTAATAATGCTCAGGATCAGCATATGGGGAGAGTCTCATAAAAGGGTTTTTTTTTCCCATCAACTGCTTTTAGAAAAAAAAGCCTTTTTTTCAGCTGCCTGCCACATCCCTTTCTCTCTTCCCTGAATAGCCTTGTTCAGCTTCCAAGTCACAACATAACCAAAGAGAGAAACTGCTTTCTTTGCTTTCCCCACAGCCTCAGGAATTAAGGACCACACAGAAAATAAATGCATGAGCACATAAACATCTTTAGGCACACGCATGAATCCATCTTTTTAGATAAAGGCTTGCACACAGCTAATTTTTTTGTTGAACTAGGTTTAGTACCATGAAAGTTACCTCATGAATTAGGATTTAGAAATCACCACATTACTCGTTTTATTTTAATTACTGGCATATGTGTCTGAAATAATTTTTATGAGTCCCATAAGGGCCATTTTAATGGTAGCTGGGCAAGAGAAAGACAAAGCTTTCCAACACAATGGAAAAAGAAATGGAAAATGGGAATGTGATGCAGATTGTCTTCAACACAGGAGATATCCCTTTTGGTCATATAACATTCGTGTTTCTTGGGTTCTTTGCCATCCGGCTGCTGGTATTTGCTTAGGGTAGGATGACATGGGTTCAAGTCTCTGCCGTGCACACAGTCCAGCCACAGGATACACACATCTGTCATGGGTTAAAAACAGCACAGTGCACCTGCCCACTCTTCTAAGGCTTAGACCCAGGCACCAGGGCTAAGTTAGCTGATGGCAGCTGCTTTGGAGTGAAATTGGAGTCCTGTGTCTGAGAGAAAGAGCTCTAGACTGACTTCAATGTTTATTCATTACAAATAAACATTTAAAATTATTTAAGGTGGTGGTTAAAACTTCACTGGAACTTAAAATGAGTATGCAAGGTTTCTTTATGGTCTGAGGAAAGAAAATCTTGTTCATTGACGTCTTTAGATCAAGGATTTCTGCCACTCTCCCAAGGACAGATAAGCAGACACAGTCTACCATTAAAGTGCCTCAGCTTTGTTTTGTAATAAATATTGTAATAAAAATCCTATTTCAGACGGGAGGCATTTGTCAAACAAGGGTGAGGAACATTGATCTGAGCTACTTAGCTAATCAATACTTCTTTTGCATGCTTATCTGGAAACCTTTGAGCCTCCCAACTCCAGCTCCATTTCACCAATTACAGAAATAAAGGTTAAGCTTGGATTTATTTTTATAAGCAACCTGATTAAGAAAAAAATTCTTTTGCCTCTTTTTCAGTATTTACAAAGTTCATAAAGCCACCATCTAAGTAACATATTTGCATCTGAGAACTGCATTTCTTCTTGATGGCTCCATAAAACATCATGTTTGTAATGCAGATAGCACATTAATTACTTTAGGAACTGACAACTTATTCCCGCATATTTTGCAAAACTCTGATGTCTGCTGTGCTGAGTAGAAGGATGCAATGTTTGAATGTGTTTCCACTACAGAGTGTTGGATCACAAAGAAGCAAAGGAGACTTTCAGACAATGGGAAGAAAAAAGTCACAGGCCTGTGTATTCTTGGGAGTTTCAATGACCCCAGTAACAGCTGCCCCGTGAAGGGCAGTGGAGAACCCCAGAGTGATGCAGTGGGAGAGTCCCTGAACCAAGAGAACCTCAAAAGGGGAGTGGAGAGACCCCCCAGGAGCCCACAGCTCAGCACCAGGAGACCTGTGCAGGGCCAGGAGTGACAAATCCTCTCCCCATAAAAGAATCCCTTAGGAAGTGCTGGAACCAGGAGCACTGCAGCACTTGGCAGGCAAGAAGGGCACTGTAACTCTGCCAGCTCTGCCAGGGAGGGATGGTGTCCAGAAGACCCTGTCCTCTCTCAGCTCTGCACCCACCACAACTGATGAAGCTGCACAGACAGAGCTTGGGGGGAGCAGGGTGCCATCCCAGTGCCAGCAGGAAGAGCCAGCAGATCAATTCCTGGCTCTGAGCCTGGTGTCACCAGCAGAATTTGGGGTTTTTTTCATCATGGGTCTATCTACATGACACCAGGCCCACAGGAACAGATGTGGTACAGCAATGGGGGGAATTGGAACTTAGTGCAAAAGCAAGCAGGGCTGATCAAAAGAGCTTTAATCTGGATTTGAAGGGGAAAAAAGATAATATTAGGTTCACTAGAGATAAACCTCTCTAGCCAGGTGGCACACAGATCTTTGGGGGATGGTGTGAGAGTGAGGACCTTCAGGCTGCTCCAGGCTGTGCTGAGCACACTGGAGCCCACCTGAAATATCCCTGTAGGAACCTGCACAGCCCCTCAGCCATTGCCAGGAGCCCTGGGGATGGAGATCCACGGGCAGCAAACGCATAGGGAGGATTCATGGTCTCAAATCAGGCTATTATCAGGAAAGCAAAGAGATTGCATTTCGATAAGGGCCCTCTGAATTAGAAGTTTGGATTTAGCTGCTAGGGGGATGTCATGAGTTCACCTTATGTTTCAACCCCATGGCATTTCCTGTGGACCTGACTAGCCTGCTGTACTGAGGCACAACCCAACCACTGCATTACTTTGTGAAAGGGGAGTTACTCTTAAACTGTGGGAAGACTCGCCGAGTAACGTACTCTCACCAATGTGGCTAGATATGTTCTCCTTTATTTTAGTCTAAATGGCAGATTATATACAGTTCAGCATAGTTTACATTTCCAGACATCCCCTCATTGGTGTGCAGCATAAAAGAATGTAACTAAACATTGCTTATGCTATACTTAAGGTGGCTAAAGTGTTCAGACTAACATTTGCACCTATTACTAAATAGGTGCACTACTTTCTCCCTAGGCATACCTTAACATAATTTCTAACGACGCCACAGGCTGCAGGCCTTACCACAGGCCTGCACCTGAGTCAGGCTGGGTTACCCAAGCTAATTCAGGAGCAGATCGTGCCCCTGCTCTCTAAGAAAGTCTACTAAAACTTTGGTTATTTCTCAGGGTCCACAGTGGTTTCAGACCAACAGTGGAAATGAGAATAATTACAGGATGAAGTTTGGAAGGGTGAGGAGAGTCTGAGACCTCATTCTTCACTTACATCAGTGAACTGCAGATAAAGTTGATGAATTCGCAGTAGTGCACTACCCATGGCCAAATTCAACCAACAGGACAAAGCATAGCAGACAGATTCCCTTTATTTTTCAAAGATATACTTGGATTTCAAGCCTTTAAATTTTCCAGGTTTCATAAAACTGACTAGTTCAAGCTTTTGTTGGCAGTTTATTTTTTAGGTTGCTGTAGATGGCAATGCCTTTAATAAATTATCTTTTTCAAATTTCCTCCTAAGCCATTTTTCTTTCAAAGCTCATTTTGATACTAACAAGGAACAAACAATGAATTTAAAACAGAGAGTTTTAAATAAAAAGAAAGCAAATGGCCACTACTACCTAGCTCTTCCAGGTCAAAATGGACAGTCAAATTATGTCACTGTGATGCTACTTTTTTAAACTTTAGATAAACTTTAAGGAAGATTAACAAATGTATGTTTAGCAAAAATAAAAACATTAAGGCAGGCATTTCTGAACAGAAAAGGAGTAATGAGTTTGAAATTATATCTTATTATTATTAAAAAAATCCATCCTTATTTGAGTGGGAAGGAGAAAATATTAATATTTTATGACCTAACTCCCCAAAAAGAAATTAAATATTCTGAGTAGTCTAACACTTCAAATAAAACTGCCTTTGCTCAAATATTTTTTGCTTCTTAGTGCACAGGGAGCATCCACCATATCTGTCTTACTGTAAGTTTTGTCATAAGCTACATTTCAGTGATATTACTATAAAGCTCATAATTTGCCTTCAGAAAAACTGAAGGTAACCTGAATCATAACAAAAAGGAAACAAAACAAAAATTTTGCAACTATAAACTGAACATAGACAAACAGCCACTGGTCAGTTTCTCTTATGATATATACTCTCCAAAATGAAGAGGGATTCTTCAAATGTATATTTAAACAGGCTCTAATTTTACTAAAAATCTAGGATCATTTGTATTGAAGTTTGAAGGAAAATAGAAGATCCACTCCAGGGGATGTTAAACGATTCTGACTTTTGTTTTTCATCTGAGGCAGAGTCTAAAGCTTCTTCTTCTAAATTTCGTATTTAGAACTAATAAAAATGTTTCCTTCAAAAAACCCTGAAATGCTATGCTCCAAACACAATTTCTTGCATTTAATTAATTATATATATATATTTGAAATCAGTTACTTTTAGGTGAAAGAAAAGAATTGAAATTATTCTGTTCTGAAAGAATCGGGACAGAGCATTAAATGTTAGGAAAATGCATTCATTTGTGAGTCAGAGAATTGTTCCACAAAAATAGATTTCTTCAAAATAGTATAACACAGCCATTTTCTAGTGGTAGATAGCTTCTGCTGATGATATCCAAACTGGTTGCAGTTCCTGTGTGTGATGAACTGCTTGCTCAGTTTGCTTATCTCTTTTGTACCCTCAGTCCTCTTGCAACACACAGTTTGTCAGAATGATTCAGTCTCCTTCCCACCTTATACTTAAAAGCCCAGCATAAAAAAACCATTAAAACCCAAATAATATTAATCTCTCACTTGTGTTCTGAATCCTAAAAGGTGAAAAGAGGAAAGTAAACGGTAATTTACCCATCGTCTTGCTTCAATTTAGGGTTAATTATATGTAATTAAATACAAATCAAGAAACATTTGTCATTTTTTTCCCCAAAAACACCCAGTGATTGAGTCACCAGGAATCTTTAGACAACCTGTTTTCTACTTTGTGATAAATTTTTTGTTCTAGTTTAAAATTTTAAAGAGTGTCTAATCTTAAACACTGGAAATTTCCCTTGTTTGGAGTTTGAATCCAGTAGGTCTTCCTTCTATAGGTCCCAGTGATGTCAGCAAGCAGGTTGTTGCCTGTTCTTCAGGATGGGCTGTTATACACTTGAAAACAGTTACAGATTGTCCAGCCAGTCTTCCCCTTTCAAGGCCAAGTAGTTGTTATTTATTCAATTATTCCCTGTAAGTCATGTTTTCCAGACCTCTAATTATCATATCTAGGTTTTCACCATTTAGGCCATATTAGTCTGCTCCCTTCTGGATGCTGAAACCTGGGCTTTGAGCTTCAGAATACGTCTCAGGTAGTTTCTTTCAAGTATCTGATACAGTATCAGCATTTCTTTTTGTCTTCGTTTTGGTGTGGGTTTTGGTTTACTTTTTTATGGGTTTTTTTTGGTTGGTGAGTGATTTGGGGGGCAGTTTTCATTTTGTGGAGGTTTTTTGTGGGTGAGGAGTGTTGGTTTGTTGTGGTTTTTGTGGGTTTTTTTAAAGCAGAATAATACTGTTAGATCTTATTAATGTCATCAAATTAGTGAAGGTACTTTTCCCATATCCCCAAATTCTCTGAATTCCTCTGAAGTTTGTACATTGTTCTGAAAAAGATGTGTGTTTAAAAATCATACCACATGATCTGATATGACACAACATCTAAAATCAAATCTCTCTTCCTATAACATTCTTGGTTTTGTTCCTCCAAGTGCACTTGTATTTGCAGATTTTTTCCACTTTGGGAGAAAAAATAGATTGAGAAAGAAACTTCACTAAAATCTTGCAAAAAATATATCTGGAAAAAAAGCAGGCAAGGGAAGAAGCATAGACAAGAAGTAATTATACCAAACACTTTTAATAAAGGATGAAGTTGTTTGTGTGAAGAAAAAAAATAAATTTTCGAGCTCCATTAGGTTGCTATTAGAAACCTCACTCTAAAATAAAAAAAAAGAGATAAAATTTCTGAACATTTTGTTAGAGTTCTTTACATCTATTTAGGCAGAGGCATTTATAGAGATCTGAATGCTGATAAATTTTTCTTATGAAGCAAATAATAGTGACAATGGCATTTTCTCCAAACTTTTTGGAATAAGCTCTAGACAAATTACAAAGAGAACTCTTTCCTGCATAAGGAGGTCTTAAACATCAGTAACCTGGAGAGTCTTAAAATATGTTGGGGGAGACGTCAACACCCTTTTGTGCTTAGAAAATCAGACCTTCATCGTGTTTCAACAGCCAAGGTGCTTTACCACTGGAACAACCTGAGAACCATCACAGAGAATTCTTCACCACAAAATAATGTTCATGTTTATTTCCCATTAAAAATATGAATTAACTAAAAACCAAAAAAATAATGATAACAATGGCAATCCTCTGGCAACAGTGGGTTACAGCCATGCTGATGTTACTGCAGTCACCTTTCTGTCATTTTTTCCTGCCATGGAGAGGACACTGGAGAGGTCCCACTCTTTGTGGGAACTATTCTGAGGAACCATGATCAGAATCCAGTGATCAACTTAATTTACAATGATCTCACCTAAAATGAAAAAGCAGTCTGAGCTAACAGAAGGAAAAACAGTGCTTCATTTTTCAGCTCAGCCCATGCTCACCTTTACCTGCCTTTCAAAGTAAGCAATTGATGTAGGGAAGGAAGGTTTTCTGTCACTCTCTGGATGGGGATGAGGAAACTAAGGCTTTGGTCTAGGAAAATCACTGTGCTAAGGTGGTGTCATGTCTGTAACACAGTCATGGACTAACCCTGTGCTAACCCAGCTAGCAACATCACAGAGGACAGGAGCTGTGTTCACCAAAACTGAAACTCTCCCAGCAGCTGCCTTGTAACAGGAGCACATGCTAAATCTCTTCAGCTTTGAAGATGGGAATAGAGTGCAAAAATAGTTTAAACCCAAATCTGGGAAACTCCCCTTCCCACCATATCACCAGAATAAATGAGGACTAGTTTAGAGAGGCTTCTTATTTCAAATTTTTCTGTTTCAGCTGTAGTTAGATATTACATGGTTCATTACACCAGCACATCAATAGAAGAACCTGTCTGCTGAGCAAGCAAGGACGTCTGGCTCTCCTGGGGCAGGTATGGCCCTTGTCTCACCAGGGACAGCAGCACCATCTGCTCAGCAGTGCCAGGTCTCTCCCTAACTCATTCATGCACAAACAGAACATTAATGAAACTGATGTGTGAAAGTCTGGGATAAAACAGAAGGGAGGCAGCCCTCTGTGGCTGTAAATCACTCCCCACCCCCCTGACCCATGCACTGGATGGGATTTAATGCAGAGATCACCTCTCTTCAGGACCCTGATCCCACAGAAAGGAGTGATTTGCTGTCAGCATTCCCTCCTTTGGTGGAGGACAGGATGGGGAGAACCTATTTCAGATTTGTAGACAAGGGAAGAGTGGTGAGGAAGCTGCCCCAGCGAGCTGGATTTGACAGTGGCATAGGAAGATGTATTTTGCCTAGGCAATGTTTTAGGAGTCTATGGCTTAATTACAGCTCAACTGAAAAGATAGAGCAGATTTTGTGTCTGTGGGAACTGTGCTGCTCAGAGACAGACAGGGGCAAAGGCACAAGCTCTGGAAAAACAAGGATCAGCCATGTCAGTTTGGGTATCCTAAAATTACCCTGTGTTCCTTTACCTGCAGTTCTCTGTGCTTTCTCACTGTTAGAGGGAATTGTGTCTTAATATTTCAGAAAGGTTTATGCAGACTAAATCATTAATATTTGTGAAATACTTGTGAAAACTGAACAAAGAACAACAGAAATATCCTGAAGAAAGCTAAATGGGGCAGATTTTGACTGATATTCCTTCCACAAGGCTGAAACCAGCCATTTAGGAATATGACTGGTGCAGAGTATTAAAATAACTGCTATATTAATGAAAACATATAAGGGACTGTAGCAACAGAGCCATGAGAGGGACAGGGACCAGCCCACCTTGAAACAGGTGCATTGATGATGCAAATTTACAGCAGTGACAGAACAGAATAATCTTTTTTACAGGATTCCAGCTGAGAGACAAGTTTTGCATCAGGAAAAAATGAATATCCACAGAACTGCTGACCATGTAAGGCACAAGCTGGCATCTCTGGAAGTAAATTTGCAAGGATTTGTTGGCTTGCAGGCAGATACTGCCTCTGCTGATGCTCAATCTTTTGCCGTGCAGTGGGAGATGATGAAAAGATGTTCCAGAGCCCAGGTAAAGGATTGTCACCTGGCTCTTCAGCAGGACAAGGGAGAAGTGCTAACCCTCAGAGATGTCCCAGGATGTGCAGAGTCCCAATGTGGAGGGGAGAATTTGTACCCTGGCTGTTCCCAGACGAGCAGCTGTGTGTGTGAGTGGATCACAGCTCCTGAGCCTCCTGCCCACCCCACGGTGACATTACCATTCCTGTCAGCATCTTTGCAGCCACACAGGTAGAACTGTCAGGAACGTCAGTTTCTCAGTGCAGCTGCAAGGAAAGGCTTTTGTTTTGTAAACACAACAATCAGGTGTGTCAGGTGTGAGGTTTTCCTTGAAACTCAAATTTCATGGAAAATTCTGAACATTGCTGCCCACTAATTCAGACTAAATACAGTTCTTAGGTGAAATTTCCAAAGAAATGGGAAAGCTGCTTATCCATCAGTTCTGCCAGACAGTACCAGGTAAATTTAGAAACAAGTAAAAATCCAAAACAAACACAAACAAACAAAAATTAAAAGGGGTAATTTTCTTCCTTTGCAGAAAAGTCTAAGGGAATCACATCACTCTCATTCTACTGCATGAAAAAGATCATTATAAGGGATCCAAATGTCAGTGGAAGACAGAGATCTGCAACAACTCCAGCACTCTTAACTCTCTTGAAAGGACTGTGAAATCTAGGGTGCCAGAGGCAGGGGAGATGATCGTACAGAGAATGTGCTTTGCAGAGATTTTGGCAGTGAGGCATGTGGGAAGAAGCAAGGAAGAGGCAAGACAGAACATCCCTGTCCTCCAGCCATTACAGAAAGGAGAGTGTCAAATTGATTCGACATGAAGTACAAGTGGCATCTCTGTTTTACATTTTCTTAGAGCCAGGTCCAGAAATATCACCCAGGTGGACTCATAATTTGCTTACCCTTTCCACAAACTGCAGAGACTGCTTTCAAAGCTGTCAGCTACCTGGACATTCTCCCTTGTAATGCTCTGGGTTAGTAGCTGTCAGAATCAGAAAATTAACCAGAGTCCATTAATTTTGCCTATGGCTGTTAATTTTCCTCTTCTAGAAAGCAAATGCCTTGTTACTTTATCAAACTGTTATGTCTCCAGACAGCATATACAACATACATCCAATAAATGAGCCAGATAACATGCACAAAGAAAAAAGTATAATGTGCTAAACCAGCTGAAAAGACAGGTGTTGAAAAATTTCATGCCTCAGACTAACTGGTTTATGTTTATTAATTAATATGAAATACGATTAGCAATAACATAGAATGTAGAATCTTTTCCTGTTTTGCTTCTTAATTAGTACAATAAAATGTTAACTATGAAAGAAATTTATACCCCAGCCTTATTACACTGGAATTTTCCACTGCTGTGCTGAACACTGAGAAAGAAAATGCTATGTTGTAATTCTGCAATGATCTATGTCCTGAATAATTCAAAAGGGAAGTTCACTGTATGCCTGCAACTCTGATTACAGTGAAAGACAGTGGCACTAGACTGTCCACTGATTAAAAGCATCTCCAGCATCTTATTTATAATTAGGGACCTGAAAAAACCAGTGCAGGAAATATGTAAGTGTTCCTCAAATATCACAGAAAACGCTGAGGCTGTCGAGTGATAAATTACCAGACCTGTAATTCAATCTTAGCTTTCTAATGATCTCATCGATCAGTCACATCTCAGGGCTGTGATTCATGATATCATCTGAACCCCCTCCTATTGAGTTATGGCTTTGTTATGGCCATTATGCTTACACTGAATATACTCTACCTTATTACAGTAGCACTCAACTGCCCTAACAGACTTGAGGGGCTATTGGTTTACCTATCAGGAATTCTGGTTCTCAAAGGATTTCAGGTCAGCTAGGAGAAAAAACTGAGCTGAGCATCTCTGCCTGACCTTAGGAAGGGGAGGATGAGATTGTGATTTGGGTGATAGCCTTGGCCTGGCAAAGAGCTTGTGCAGTTCCTTGCTCACACAGGCTACACAACCTTGCTCAAGTCATTTGAGCAGCTGAAGTGCTTGAGGGTGTGGCTGTATCCCCTGGTAGGTTGGAGAGCAGAGGGTCTGAGCCTGCTCCTGGCACTGGTGAGCAACATCCATGCAGGCCTGAGCAAACCCTCTGGTGCAGAAGGGGTCTGGCTGAGGCACCCCTGCTGCAGAAGCACCTTCATTGTGCCTGTCTTTATTTATATGGGGAAGGTGGGGTGGATCAGGCTCTTTACTTCCTCTTTGGGAAAAAAAGGTATACTGGTATTAACAGTCCTTTTGCAGAGGGTGAGTTAACAGAATGCCTTAGAATTCCCAGTGGAATAGAGCCACCTGCACACACTTCACCACTGTGCTGGCATTGACAGGGGAAATGCAGTCAGTTTAGGAGGAAAAAGAATGGTTCTCAGTGCTTTGGGATTCATTGCGTGATGCCAGAATGGGTCTGTGTACTCCAAATTGGCCTAAACGGGGTCAGAGCCAAGCAGGGCTCTGTGTCTTGGGGGACTGGAGAGCTGCCAGGGGAAGGGGCTCCTGAGACTCATAGCTCCATCTTTGCCAGGAGGCAGCTCTGCCCCCATCCAAAACCCCCAGTTTCTTGGCAATGCTGAGGGCAGTGGTGGATGAGCTCTTGACTCCTCAGGTATCCACAGTGCTAATAAGATGAGCTGACAGTACCCAGTGCCAGGGAGCAGTAGGAGTGGGGCTGCTCCAGGAGGGACACAAGCCAGGAGACCATGCACAGGCACACACTGTGCCTTCAGCAGCAGGGCACAGACCCCCAGCTGCAGGGTGACACTACCTCTCACCAACAGCCCCAGGCAAGGCTCAGGTCCAGGGTCCATCAGAACGCAGTCAGGAGTTGCAGGATGTGGGGCTGGTGACGAACTACTTTGTCCCTTGTTCATTTCTGCCCCTTGAATGCCACCAGTCTCACCTTCTAACCAATTAACACACAACAGCATGAGCAAGGAGCTTCTTTTCCTTCCTCTCCTGTCTCAGGTCACCAGTTCTGCTCTTGTCTTTGGTCAGACTGTTGAGGGTAAGTGTGTGAATGAATGTGATGAGGACATGCCAGACTATGGATTCAATCCAGAGCCGAGGAGGTGTTTGCTGCTGGTGGATCTCAGAAGGCTGAGGTCACATGGGCTGTATTGAAATGGCTTGTCATGTCTTCCAAAAACAGGAGCTGAAAAGAACAGGGCTTGCTCTTGCTTAGCACGCTGATGTCTTCTGATAATGCCTCTGCAACCCAATCTCTGTCTGAACTGTCTCTGCACTTCAATGGAAAAGCATGTTACTTTTTTTCCCAAGCATAGTGATTAATTAAACTTGTCTAAGTCAGTTAAATTCCTCTTTAAGCCATTTCTCTATTTTTAGAACATATAATTCTGGTATTGTGACATTTTAAAGTTCAGTGACAGTTTGGGGGTAGTCTGCTCTGAAGTGTCAAGGTGAATTTTCAGTGAGCAATTCAATGATGTTTCAAAAAATTCTCACCAAGGTACTTAAAAAATTCCAGCCAAAAATAAATTTTTAACTGGTGTCCTTATTCCAGCTACGAGAATCTTATCCTCATCTGCAGAATGGCCTAGATGTTAACCTCTGTGCATGGGACCAGTAAAAAAGGTGTAAGGAAAAAATCATAAGGCCCTGTTCAGTGCTTTGCAAGAAAAATGTGTGGATGATAAACAAGTACAATGGATGTATATTTTTTTCCCATAGCTGTAGCTATTAATTTCTTTTTCATTTGTAGTGCTCATCTAATTAAGTAATCATTTGCTATTAAAGAAAATTTATTATTGCGAGTAAAAACTGGCATCTTATCCTAATTTTTGAGTTGTCATAAATGTTTATTGCACTTACTGTACACAAACAGGGCAACCAGTGAGTTATCTGCTCACCTTTACTGATCAGCTGATCCTTCCGAGAGGGACAAGTTTCCTTTCCTGAAAAGGTCATCAGTAAAATTGTCAGAATTTTGCTGTGTGTAGAGGTCAGACTGGATAGCTCTGTGTATTTTGTTTTCAGTCAGTTCCACCACATCCATCTACTTTTAGTAAAGAAAAAAACCCAGTACATTGTGTACTCATTTGTATGTGCTGAATCTAGTGGAAAAATGTGATAAGGTGGGAAGGAAAGAATAAAGTAAGATTCCCAGAGCCAGTTGATATCACTGCTAATTAAAAGAAATATCATTAGTTTCTCTCCTCTGTAAGCTAGGTGCATTTAATAATGTGAAAAGAAAAAAAAAAAAAAAGGCTGAAGCTGTTTTCCTGCATCACAACTTAAGGCATGACTTTTCTTTAAGGACACATTCCAAAAGTCATTAATGAATCTGCATCAACTTCTGTAAACTTTGGTGCAAACCTGAAACATTTCCAGTTTGTTTTCCACCATCCATGGTCATTAATGTTCCGTGTAAAGGGATTCAACTCCAAAACTCAGACATTTTATTTAGGAGTGGTTCACTAGCTGCAGCAGGGGCTGGGGCCATTTGAGAGGCCCAGCAGTTCTCACCTGGAGTGCAGGTGCTGGTCCAGAAGGGCACAGATCAGCCACTGTAACCAGCCCCATGTGGTTATCTGACACACAGGAGTGTAGAGACCTGGATAAAGCCTTTGGTCCCCAGTGCCTCTAGTGGGACCTGGAATGTCTGAATCACATGGGCATGTGAATTTAAGCATCTAAATTCATCAGTTATGAGCTGAAGCCCTTCCCATGTTTCTTACTGAGCTCTGGAGTGCCGGCAGTGTGCACAGCTCTCTTCAGTCAGTCTTAGGGCCACATGAGATGTTCTTCATTTGCAGTCTGCAGTGATGGAAGCAGAAATTGAGGACAGCCTATTGTTACCACCAGGGAAGCAAAAATGCTAAAGGGTGAAGGTTGGGTAGGGTTAGAGTTGCTGAGATACTTCAGCATATTGCAGAGAAACAGAAAGTTCTCTCAATACTTCTGATTACAAATTCATTTGAAGGCAGGAAAACACTCAGGATGTACAAGACATGATGTTAACAACAAGCAAGCTTTGCAATCTGACAATGGCCAGGAATAGTCTTATAGACCTTTTAAATTGCATTTCCTCCCTGACAAAGCCATTAAAAAGAAAAGCTTCCTAGTGATCTATATAATACAGGAATAAACTAAAATGTACAGGAATAAACCAAACAGGCCCAGTAGCATTGAAGTTGAACTGCCTCTGAGGACAAAATGGGATGCCACACTTTTTCTGGACCCGTGTAGTCACACCAACCAATGCAAATGCACTATGACAGCCAGACAGCCTTAATCACTGTCACAAAAAGCTGTCACTGCCACATATTATCCCCTGCTGACAAGACAGATTCAGGTCCTCTGGTTACTGAATCCATTGCATAGTCTGCTTCAGCAAGATAACAAAAATGCCAGTAGGAAGTGTGAAAGGAGCTGTCCCAGTTATCCATCCCTGTCATGCACTGAATAACTGTTGCTTCTCTGAGACTTGAGCCTCGCTGGGGAGGGGAGAAGGGACAACCACAGAGCTTCCTTTTGGATCTGTGCTGAAACTCAGATTAAGAGCAATACCAAGGAAAAAAATATGTGAAGCACCCAGTGTGTCTGTTTTGTCACTCATGAATATAAATTAAAGAGTTTAAGTGGTCCTTAAATAGATATTTGGACTAATAGTTCTCATTATAATAGATTACATAACTAGCTGTTAGGAAGCCAAGGTGTAAATATTATTAAAAGCCTGAAAGCTTTAAGCTCCATTCCCTACATTTTTTGTCAACTGTGTAAGTGCTTATCAAATCTGGAATAGAATGAAGGCTATCCCCACAGACATGTATTTGGTAGCCATTAGATAGCATATGAAGCAAAGATCCATGACTCCTTCTCCAGCAGCAGGAGCAGGTAGAAAATTATGTCAGAAATCTGCATTTTCTGATCACAGCACCCTTCCTTCAGGGATTCCTGGTAACACAAACTATGGGAGAACAAATGGGGGACAGAACAGAGAGCACAATGGAGCTTAATGATTTCCTGGCCTTGGTGGGATACAGGCTGTGGGATAAGCAACCACAGCTATGAGAAGAACTGGGAAAGTACAGCATATGCAGATATCAAGGTTTTTGGAACTATGCAGTTTTGTATGACTGCCAAGTAATGCAAACAATAGGCTGATTCTGCAACTAGTGGGAAATTCTTGCTTAAAGATGTGACTGCTTAGAGCTGTAACTGCTTAGAGCTGCAAGACTATGTAAGACTGAACTGAGAAGACAATAAATTACTTCAACTTTGACTTCAACCCCTTTTTGTTTGGACGTCAATGACTTCAACTCTGACTTCTTTTTGCTCTGGCCTGTGATTTCTTTTTGCCTGGGCTTCTTGCTTGGACTACTTCTTGCACCCCTCCTTTGAAGTCCTGTCTCCCAGTCGTGTGTCAATCAACCATGGAGTTGTGTTTCAGTCTGGATTTTGTGAGCTTAACCTTGTCTGTGCTATTAGACCTATAACTGAGGTGCATCTTACCTTTAATGCTCTACAAATCAAGACACCAATCTTACTTCCTTGTTTAGGCTTCTCCTAACAGTGATGAAGTTTAGTCTGTGGGAACAATTAATTCTTTCTGGCTTAGGATCTTTTTTCCCATATCTGAATTCACCTCTGTGCATTTTGGAACAGCAACTGCCTCCCCTTGCCAGCCAAATCAGTAATCCTCCTTCTCTTCAAAGGACAGCATCTATGAATACAGGTTTAGAAGACAAATGCAAAAAATTTGTCTAGTTGTAAGATTAATATCTAGGAATGGTCATGATTGTTATGTAATTTAAGTGCCTGGCCTGGCAGATTTGTATGGAAACTGGGTATTTAAGAATGATCATCCTGATGAAGTATCGGAAGCATGAAAATACTCTAGAGGAAAATTTTGACTTTTGAATATGCAACAATGCATATTTCATGCCCAATTATGTGTAAAACACTTACCCAGAGTGCAAGAAGCAGAAACACCTGGCATGTGCCTTGCTCTCAGATTCTCTCCATCCAAACAGAGCTCAGTGACTGGGCAACCTTGAGCATGTGGAGCTCATGGTTTGACCTACTTAGCTCAGAGTGTGACTGAAACACACACAAGTGAAATAAAAGAGAAACAATAGCTCTTGCAGTGTAACTGCATTCCTAGGGTTTGCAGCTCTGTGGCATCCATGGTTGTCATGGTGATGCTACAGACTACTGCAATAGTTACAGGTGTAGTTAAGGTTACCAATTTCATTCCATACCTTTGGACTCTCATACCTTTGCCCTACAAATACTCCCATTAAATCATTGTACAATTCATTGTGAAGATATTAGTCTGAATCTCCAACTGTTCCATTTGCACAGTGCTTGAAAAAGCAAAGCTAGAGGATGAAGGTTTTATGATTGTTTACAACCAACCAATTATTTCCTTCTTTTTTTAAGTTAAACAAGATTTGCTTAATCTATTTTCCATCTGGGTTAGAGGAGATGGAAAATACACTTTTCTTGAAAAACAAAAAGTCAGATGAACCTATAAACAACTTACATGCCTTTAAAAGGCACAATTATAATATTGTTTAAGTATAGGATTGCAAATTTAACTTGTGCATGTATTTGCTAAATTGGGTGTCAGAGCCTGTAAATGTCGCTTGCACATTCAGTTATCAGTCCTGAATACTCCTCTCTCATTGAATACACAGCTGCATACCTTTGCCCTGATATGCACAGGAAGCATTCCCAAAACCACAGAACACCCAAAGAAAACGAAGAGCCAGAGGCAAAGCAGTGCAGCAGTTACATGGACTTCTGAGCACAAAAAGCTGCCTTTGTGTTCCATTGTTTCTTTTGTCAAAGTACCTGCCAGCTTGGTTATAAATGAAATAAAGAATGAGCCCATCACAAACCTTTACCTGTAACATCAAACATGGGAATAAAACAGGGTTGTTTGACTAACAGAGCACCCCTGTTCTGTTTGTGACAGCCAGTGGGTGATAATGCACACCCCTTCTCCTGGTGAGATTACTGCTATCAGATGGTCTTTGAGCCACCTGCCATCACATTGTGTGTATTAACAAACCCAGACCTGTGCTGTCACTTGAGTAGAGGAAAGCCACTCTCTCCTGGTCCTGGGAAAACTGTCTCATTACAGTGATAACAGAAATCATCTCAAGGAGAGGAACTACCTGACAGTGAACTGTTTTCTTCAGTGATTTCAATGCAATTTGAGGGAAAGTGAAAAGAAAACAAAAAGCTGAATAGATGATAGCAGGTGCAGTTAAAGGAGTCCAGGACAGCCTAAGATTGTCACAAAAATAAAGAGCACAAACTGCTGAAAATACCAAATAGCCCTGCAGAGAGCTCACTTCCTTCCACCCACCCTCAGGCAGATGCTCTGTGGATCCTGAGTCTGGCTTTCTCTCCATGAGGACATCTCTGTGCCCACCAGTCTCCCTCATGATCAGAACAATTAATCAGAATTAAACCAACAACATGCTAACAGATTATACTGATGGGGGAGTTTTTAAGAGCCCTATGCTCAGTATTTTTCTTTCTCAGACTCTGTCCTGAAGTTTGCTCAACTTCCAATGCTCAGTTTTCCCAGCTTAGAAAATACGGAGGGAGACAAATGTGAGGTGGCAGGTAAGCAAGAGGATTTACTACTACAAATCTGTGGTAAATTTTATCTCAATATAATAACTAGGTTCATCTATGGATGAAAAAAAAAATAGAAAAAAAAAGAAAAGGAAACGGTGTATTGTTGGGTTTACACTGGCACCAGTGGGAGCTGGAGTAGGGCTCAGTCTCACCTCCTGAGCTGGAAGTGGACACCCAGAAAGAGCACACTCATTCCTCTTTCCCGGATTCAGATTATTATCTCCATACCACAGTTTGACACTGCTATTTGTACTAATTTTTCAGCAAGCCACCCCAATATTTTTCCCTGGCTCTGCTCCAGCCTTCTTGTAGCAGAGGAAAGAGGACAATAGGAGACACTTCTATCCTGTCAGAAATACTTTTTCTTACTGGGATGCAGGTGCCAAGCATGTACTCAGCTCTAAGTCCATTTGCCTGTAGAAAGCTGAGAGCCTTATTCATTGACTTCCAGATCTGAATACAGTCAGGATATCACAGACAGGAATATTTGGTCCTATTCCTGATGTAGAGGCTATAATATACCAGTGTTTGTGACATTTAAGGGCTATGTTAAACCTATTTCCTCAAGTTTTTTATCTCAAAGTGAATGTTTACCATGCATTTTTTTAATTCATTAATTTTCACAAATTTACATGTTTAGCAAAGATTTTAACTGAATTCCAAGAAAGAAAACTTAACAGAGTTATTACTTACATGGGGCTTGCATCAGCTACCATATTACAGTTTCATGGAACATGAAAATAGAAACATCAAGACGTTAGTGTACATTCCATGAGTGTTGGATCCTGGACTGACAGAGATCCTTATGGACAGAGACCTGATTGCACAATTTGTGCATCTAATTGATTTCTTGGAAATTCACAATTGTCTGTATCAGAAATTGAAATTTTTTTGTATTTTTTGGCTTGTTTTTCAAGGGTTTTGTAGGAAACTCATTCTGGTTTATGACAGACCCCTATGAGTACAGGTTTTGTAAGAGGCAGGACGTTCACATTAATACCATGTACAGTGCTTGGCAAAATGTAACTGTTCTTTGCTGCCAATTTCCAGTCTCTTCTTTCGTCACTTGCTCAGCCCAAGCTGAGCCCAGGCTCAGCTCTGGGTAGAGCTGACTTAGCTTGAAATACATCTCTACACTTCTCTGCTTGGCTGCAAGCCAAGCTCAACTTATATAAGGAGAGATGTTACTGTTGTTTTACCCTGTTCTTTGCAGAAAGATGACTCAGTGAGTCTCCTTGTTTTGTGCTTCACTTGTAAAAATATTGTATAAAAGCAAGTTTATCCTCGTTACTTCTGCAAAAGGACATCAAACTGACTTTTAATTTCTCTTTAGCTGATTGGCCATGACTGCTCTTGCCCCAAATGAAAACTGGGAGTGCATGCTATATTCAATGATTTCAGGCACCTCGTTTCTCTCCCTGGAGCTCCAACCCACTGAAGCAATCAAATGGATATCTGGATTTGATTTAGGGTTCACTCCAGGCACACACACAGACAGGAGTCCCCGTTGAGGCTTCAGCAGAGTAACTGGAACGGGAGCTGAAATGGAGGCTCAGTGCTGGGAGCCAAAGCCCCTGGCTTGGAACTAGCCCATGGCATGCCAAACCACAAATAAACCTCTGTACATCTCATCCGTCACAGTGACCCTTTCCTCCACAAGAATCCAGAGACCTGCAGCTGAGGGATTTCTGCATAGGAAGGCTGTGGCTGTACAGCATTAGGGAAGCATTAGAGAGGTTATTTGGTCACACACACAAATCAGTTGATTAGAAGCTAGACACAAATTCATTGCCTTCATGGTCCCTCAATCCCACATGGTTATGATTCCTTTATTGCCAAAAAGAAGGGTCAGATTGATTCTTGGTGTAATCCTTGTGGTCAAGAACAGGCAACCCAAGGATGATTTTGGCCCCAGTCCTTTGCTAGTGGCTAATGCTTTACAGCAAAGGCAGTGCTGTTATTTGTTTCTAAGAATCAAAGAATGGGTTTACACCTGTGCAATTCAAATGTACACTATTTGAAGTACACAAAATGCTTATTCATACAGGATCAGGCTTTGGACACCTCCTTAACATCTAGGACAGAAACCAGCTCCGTGGAATTGCCAGCAGATCTAACAATAAATATAGATCTGGAATATCTGTGATGCAATGAATTTGGTTATCTCTGTACTTTTGCCAGGAAACTATTATAGCTTACAATCCAATCTATAGCTAATGTCTATGCAGATGAATATTGTTTTCTGTTTCCACCATTTAAAAATACTTTGGCCTCCCTCTGCCTTATCCCATTCTCTCTTTCATGGTGAAGTTTTTTGTCTTTTCAGTAGAAGGGTGTATAGAATTGATCGAGCATTCAGCACAACTGAGAGCATGAAAACCTTCAGAAAGAGACTGAAAGTACAGAAACCTATTCCCTTCAGTTCCTACTTCTGATTTGTTTAATATTGCAGACATAATACATTTTTATGCTCCCCATTTCTAAGAACAAAAGTTATGGAAACTACAGAGCAAAACAACTTGTATAGAAGGAACATAAAGTACAGGAAGAATTAAAAACTCTTTTCAGTTTAAATACATTGATAATAAAAACACATATTCATGAATCTGCTGTATTGCTCAGGCTGGAATGAATTAGCTTTGTGAATATCCCAAGCTTTGGTGTTTCTAATCTTTTTCAAGCTGGTGCTGCTTGAGTACCTCTGAAAAAGAAGGACCTTAATTGTCTCTTGGGAGAGCTGTTAACTTTTGCTCATTTTTAGCTTTTCTTAGATAAGGTAAGACACCTACTGATTATATGGTTTTGGGCAGTAATAAAAGAAAGTGGACCTGAATGAATCATGGAGTTAAAACTTGTCCGTGAATCATAATGTTTTAACTAGGTGTGAGTCATGCCAGGATGGAACAGCTGTACTGAGTACCACCAGGTTCTTTGTCAGAAGGGCTCTCAAGAAAAATGTGTCATCATGTTGTTCCCCTGGGCAGCAGGGCCATGGCTGATCCTGCCAGTGCTGCACAGGAGACACAGCACAACGGGACATTTCCAAATCTGGCAGTGGCAAACTGCTGGAAGATGCTATGCAGAATATGCATTGGATATGGCTCCTTTTATGACATCTATGAAGGACTCCTGAGAGCTGCAATTGTCTGAATCCTGTATCCCAGATGAGTTACTTGCAGCAACCACAGGGCCTATGAACATTCCTGGAATTCTGGACATCACTACTTGATCCTGACAAGAGATGCCCTGGATGATGGATTGTTTTGTCTGACAGTTTGCAAGGTTCAGGCAATAAAAAGGAGACTGAAAGCTTTCTGATAAGAGAGTATTAACTTTTCCTCCACCCCTGTCCATCACCCTTATCAAGGCACACTGTGGATGGTTCCCATCCAGCTGTAGTTACCTGCCCTGTCTGCCTGGACATGGGCAACACACAATGTAGACCAAAGAAAGGCACACTGACTTTTCATGCCATTTGTGCCTTTGCTTCCAAGCTGGAAAGAACCCAACAATGAACCACAGAGCCCAGCAAGTCCTGTGGGCTTTACCATGATACAGCAGTAGATTCCATCAGCTCTCTGAAGACAAGCTGTCATCCTGAAGCACACCTACCCTTCCAATGCTCCATCTGTCTGACCTAGGGACCAGCTATGTTCAGACCTAACTCTATGAACAGAGGCTTTTTTTGCCATGGAAGAGAGTGCTCTCCCCTCACTGTGTCTCTCTTGACTTGCTCAGTCAATATGAATAGAGAAGCTTTCCATATCAGTGATTGGAATGGGACAAATAAAGACTGAAAGCAAAAGAAAATACCTCACTAGATGTGTCTGTTGCATATTTTGACAGAGTCATGGCATTATGGCAATGAAATGGATGAAAGTTAAGCTGTTTACAAGCTTGGTAACAATTAATTATTTTTAGTTATGGTATATTTAAAATTGCTATCTCCTTTCATGCTGTAATATGACATTATCATACTGCTGTGAGTAGTCTGTTTTTTGACTGAATCAGCCCATTGCCTGTGTAGCCATGCCAATCAAAATAACAGCCTCCCCACAAGGGTTACATAAATTTTTATACTTCTGCATAGATCCATCAAGGAAGAACATTCAGACAAAGCCATATAATATACTGACCACTCTCATTTTGTCCAATCCCATACACATGTGTCCAGAAACATTAATATTTCAGATTTAAGCCTTCCTGTAAACCAATGCTAAAATTTGTATATCTTCTCTCTGCCTTCCTGGGCCTTTACCTCTGGCATGGTAAGAAGAAGGCTCTTTCAATAGCATCTCCTTTCTGAGTCTGCTTGGGATAGAATTAATTTTTCCCCTTTTGTCACTGCAGCTCATCTTTGCATCTTGCAGGCTCCTGATAAACATCCTTGTCATTTTCCACTGACCTCAGACCAAAATCAGATGCCATTGAAGGGGCATTTTGCCAAGGAACTTCTGTTTTAAGGCTGTGAAAAGAGCAACATCTCTAAGCTGCCTTTTGCAGCTTGCATCTGCTCTACTGGTTGGCCTTTGCATCCTGTGAGCAGCTTGATCCAAAACTTGTTTTAGCCATATTACCAGCTGCTCTCTGACATGGCTCTGCTCTCTGCTATTGATCTGTATGTCAGTGGCAATCAAGTTTCTTCAATTTCTGTGAGAACCAGGACTTAAAATAAATGATCACAGGAAACAAGTGATATATCCCATATTGCAGGTGGTTATGAGTAGAAGTTTAAGAATCTTTGCTTTAACATTCTTCTGCCTTTCCAAACCACTTTGCTTTCCATGCAGCTACAGTAGTCTGAATTCCTGTTTTGACCTTTCAATGCTGCCATTGTTTTCTGCATAAGCCCTGCTGTTCTTGATTCTACCTTTATAAAGCAGTGTTCAGGACAACAACTCCAGGATGAAGGTTGAACCAAATTTGCCACTCCCACCTTCATGCACAGGATAATCACTGAACAAATGGTCTAAAAGCAACTTGAAGAATCATAGAACCCCAGAGTCATAGAAGTTAAGAAGAAATCAAGAAGCCATGTAGACCCCTGCCATGCAGCTGGCAGTTTCATGAGGCTGACATCATTTGTGACAGATGGATGAGATTTGTTATCTCATCCTAAAACCTTTCAGTGAGTTTAACCATCCTACGCAATATTTCTCCTAAAGGCTAATCTAAATGTCCCTTACTATAATTTAAGGCAATCATTCTTTTCTGTTCCCAGGCAAGACATTCCATTTCTCACTGCATTTGTAACACCCAGATATGTGTTTCAGAGACACTTCCAGAATTTCCCTCTCTGACACTAGTCTTCTCTGAAACAGAATGAGTGTACAGACTGTATCTGTTCTTTCCTATTCTCCCCCAGCCTCTCCTGAGAATATTTTATCTTGATGTGTGCTACTCCTGATACACCTGAGCAGTTAATTTGTGCAGTTGATTGTACACCATTGCTCTCTTGGTTATTTCTCCCTGACCTACTTACTGTTAGGATAAATCATTATCAACAGTCTTACAGGAGGTGTGGGAATGGTAGCTGAGTCCTGGGAGACCTCTGAGGCTCTTTCCCAGGTTGGAGCAATGAACCAAGAATGAGATGCTGCTATTTTATGCTCTAACAACAGTGAAGATGGTGTAGATGTCTTCATATGTAAATTACAAGAAATATTGAGTGATGTCTTGAGGTCCTTTGCACAGTTCTTCGATCATCTACAAGTGATGCTAAAATTCATTTTTTACATATTTAATGGTGCAGACCAGTCTCAAAACTGGTTGAAATGTTCTTCATGGATTCATTCAGCAGAGAGGAGTAGGCAGTGAAATCCTGCTTTTATGGCACCATCATTCAGAAGGAGTGGTATCACCAACTTGAGGTCTTTTTCCTGTTGTAATCTAGATATGCACAAAGTAGATCCCAGTTGCTACATAGATAGGAATAAATGAAAGAAGCTAGTGACCCTAAGGCCAAGCAGCACTGCACCAGTGTCATCCATGTGGATAAACTCTCCATCACCAGCAGAAGAAAAAGATGGTGGCATCAGGTGGTGAGATGCCATTTGACTTGGGCCTGTGGGTGCCAGAACCACGCCCAGGCAGTGCTCCTTAGGGGCAGCTGGTACAGACCAAGGGTAATCAATGATCAAACAGGGACATCACTTCAGCCAGCCCCAGTCTCTGCATCACACATCTGCTGAGATGTAGCTGGCAAGACCTTCAGGTCCACCTCAGGCTGCCAACGAATGCTGCATCCTATTTATTGATGTGCTGCACTCTTCGATCAGTGAAATGTGTTACAGCACTTGGGTTTAAATATTCGCCTTGTGAAGAAAGGGAAAAGGTAAAAAACAAAACATCTATAAAAGTATGGCCGAACTACAGGGTCAAAATTGCTTGTTATGGGGCAAAAGACTGGCTCTCTACACCAACTAAATCAATTTCCCAAGCCCACTCACTCTCCTTATCCTCTGCAGAAGTTTGTAGATAGTAAAATTTAGCTGCAAGAAATTCTCTTGCAGGCTAGTCTTCATGATTAAATGAAATCATTCTTTGATTAGGAGTAAAGAAAAAAATTAGGATGAGTATCACCAGAGTAAAAATGGAAACACAAGTTAGATTGTGAAATGAGTCATCTGGCAGAAGTATTTAAAGAAAAACAACAGGCATCCCAGAATAGCTCCTCCTGAGAGAAAATATCGTAGTGACTGAAATCTATACATGCAACTATTGGAATAAACTACAGGAGATTTAACACATTTTGGCACATATTTGTACCAGTTTTTGTAAGCTTTAAAAGCATTTTGGGAAAAAAAAAATCCAAATTTGGTGCAAGATGACAACAATATCCAAAGATTACAAAAATAAACAAAGGAAAGTTTCATCATTCACTTAGAACAAAGACATTACGGGTCAGACCACAGCCAATATTTTATCATAATTTAGCAAGTTATTTCCTCCTCTGATAAAAACCACTGTATGAAATGATAACAGATGTGATTTTTACAGTGGTTAAAAACCCTTTGGCTATTCACCTTCATGGAATGAGCTTCTTCACTGACTGCTTGACAGGTATAGGTAATTGATGGATTATTCAGGAAATTCTACCCAGGCAGATGCCATATGTCAGAAGTACTGATTTCTACCCTTGCTGCTTGGCTTATCTCTCCTGTCACGTGCAAAAATGTTGGCAATCCTCAGCAAGAATTGTTTATCTTCATAAAATTATGTAACTTTCTATAAATTTAGCATAAGCAACACAAAAACAAGTGCCCAAGCTAGAGCACTGCTAATGCAACCCACCATATGCTCCCTTTTACAGACAAACTGCACAGCCATGGATGCCCATGCAGCACTCAGCACAATATCAAACCTGTTTTATCACAAAGTCTTTATTCCACATTTAGAAGGACTCAGCTTTTAGGTTATTAGAGAGCCCTGCTTTTGCCACTGCTCTGAATCACTCCTGATCCATTAAATTACTACAAATTGCAAACAGATAGTACTAATATTAGGCCTGCCTTTTTCCAATTTAAAAAGTTAAAAAAAAAAAAAAACAACCAACCAACCAACCAAAAAAACCCAAACCCAAAAAACCAAAACAACAACAACAACAACAAAACACCTCTGCCTCCAGGTGACGTGTTCCTAAATTTTCCACCTAGTACTCTGTAATAATTTTCCCCCATTTAAGACAAGCAATTGCCATATTCATTTGGAGACTTTTAGCTCAAATTTTTGAACAGAGGTTTTTGTTGATGAAGTTTCAAAGATCCACATTCCACTGTGTAGGATTGTGCTTCTTCTTTGCTTTTCAATCCATAATGGTTTATTTTCTATAAGAAAGAAAAACTTTCTTCTAACTGACATATATCAAATCTTTGAAAAAATCTCGCCTACAATCTGCTAGGAGAGAGAAATCATCAACCAAATCAGTTCTGAGCATTGTCATTTTTATCAGAGAAAAAGTTTATACATTTTATTTCCCCTCTGGAGGCTGGTACATATAAAAGATGAATTAGTTCAATAAAAACTTCACTGGAGAAACTTGCTCTTTAGCTCAAATGCAAGATCTTGTGATTTTAAAAGCCCTAAATAAAATTCTGCTGATAGCTTAAGTGAGAAAAGTTACCAAAAAAAAACCTAAATTCAGAAAAAATACCTAAAATGTGTCTTTAACTAATTTCCAACTTTTTCCTAGAAATGTAATTTATGGACTTTGGGGTTTTTTTAATATGCCTGAAATCATAGTATGAGCAGCTTCCCCCTTCCTGGCTGGCAGCAATGCTCATCTGGGCCTGTCTCGTCATCTTCACTTCACAGAACATCTCTGTGACTTAGCTTGTACAGATAAAATGAAATCCTGCAGAGCATGTGCCACCAAGGGCCTGAATGGGTGCAAAACACAATAATCTGTTAATGCAGATTCATCCCTGGCTTGGGGCAGACATCAACAGATTAAGTTCTGATTCCTGTGCCTGCAGGTCAGGCTGTTAATCACAGGTATTGTATTACTGGCACCCACAGTTGATACTGAAAGTTATCAACCTGTCTCTGTGTCTCTGCAAAAATTAGGGTTTGTTTTAGAAAACTTGGTGCCCTGCAAGGCCTGTGTGTGACACTTCAGGCAGCACCCTGCCAGCACCAGACAGAGCTCACCAAGCCCTGGGGTGTGCAAAGGAGGGAAGGGACAACTATAATTAACCTTCAACAAAGGGCAAAAATCAGCTTTTGTGAAGGTTTTATCAGTTTTGAAATTCAGCTTCTCTCCTAGGGAGCACTTTGTCCCTCACCCCCGTCTGAAATGCTTAGTGGCTGAGGTCTGTGGGGAGGCAAAGAAGTGTGAAAAGTCAAGATATTCATCATTCAGCAATTTAAATGCTGCTTTCAAAATGGATTCATCATAGTTTTCCACTTCTGATATCACTGAGCATATACTTTAATGCTTGCACAGGCTGAAGTTTATGAAGATAACACAGAATAATCCCAACTCACTGGAAAACACTAAGGAAAGTCTTTAGCATCTTCTATTTCTATCAAATAGCAAGAATCCTGGAACGACCTGCTGGTGTTTACATATAGGACCAACACTGGAATAAAGCCTGCATGTAACAAAGCCATGGAATTTGGTCCTCCTTTGGTGAAACAGCAATGAGTAAATTGGTGCTGGAGTTAGTTCTTGCTTCTTTGCACTTCTTAACAGCTTCAGTGAAGAAAGATACATTCCCAGGGAAGACTTGGAGGAAGACTTAAGGTCCTAAACAATGCTAAATATGACATGTGGCCATGATGTTGGGATACAGGAGGCACAGGGTACATCTGGAAATGGCATTGTCCCATTTTTTATGCTTTGAAGAATTTCTCTCTGTCAAAGACTTCCTTTTGTCCTACCTAAGAGTCTATAATCACTCTCTTGCCAATTTCAGTGACAAGGCCCTCAGAATACTGCAATATCAAGGTATTCATTGGAAAACTCTGTCTCCCCTCTGATGCTTCTCAGTGCCCTCATCTCTGCCTCAGCACCTTTGTATCTTGCATTCTTCTGATTCAGCTGCTTTCAGATGCTGCTCTAGTAGCAATAATGAGATGGTGCTAATATCTGTTTTCTTAGTGCAGGGTTAAGCCTTTGAAGAAATAGCGCATTGTGGTATATGAACTATTTTGATGTATTTTGACACACAGCAAGGGAATTTCTTCACTACTTTCATGTGCATTATGACAGTTCCTGAGACATCAGTGTATCCTGGGAGTTGGGAACTGGCATATTGCCTGTGAGCCTTGAAAAAAAGTGCCATTCACGGGCAAGAGGAAATGAAAATATTTTTTAAACCCCAAAGCATAGCATGTATAACATAGGAACTTTATCTACAACATTTAGATACTGTTACCTCTCATTAAAAAATCAGGGAATTTGGAATAAGTCTCAGTGATCTGAAGACCCTTCTAGAAAGAAAGATATTAATTACTGCTCTGAAGAAAAGCTAAAATGCTGCTCTCTTGGATTTGATTTAATATCAATCAATTTACAATCAGTTCTGTGTTTCAAATCTATGATAATATTGTTAAGGGAAGATCTCTCCTTATCCAGGTGAGATTCTCCACAAGGATGCTGTTTCAGTCACTCTCCTTGATTATTGTCATTAAAAAATAACTCTTAATGTGTATCCTAAAGCTTTCCCTTCATAGTTTCAGACCACTACTTCTTATCACATCATCCACTGAGAATTATCTTCTTTATGTTTATTGTTACTCTGAATCTATATATAAACTATCTTTCCTGAATCTTCATTGTAATAGATGGTATAAATTCAGCTTCCTCCATGTCCCCACTTACAGTTTTTTTCTCTAATACTTTTATCTTTTTTGTCACCCTTTGTATTTCTTTGCTTTTCTGCTGCCATCCTAACTGGTTCCATTCTTTTGCTGACAAAACCTATTTTTTACCAATGACGGAAGAAAATGAAGAAGAAAGGGCATTTTTTTAAAACTCTCACTTTTTCCTTTACAAAGTCAGAAAGATTAAAGGTAAAATTCTCTAGTTCGATTTTCAACCTGTGGTTGTTTCTATCTTTTGACCATCAGGAAAGATCATAAATTGCCCAAGAATTATGGAGCTTATAACAGTTGTTGCTCTTTATAGCTGAACTGTTTCATATTCATTACATTTTCCTTTCCAGAATGTTTCTTCAGGGACAATGGTACAAAATTTAACCACAATAAAAACCACTGTGGGAAAAATTGAACAATCCAGGGACACTTCTCCAGAATATCCTTCAGAAATATGTCCAGCAAATGTCTGTAGTAACTTAATGTTGCTGTTGTCAGAGATGAAAGTGTGTCTGCATATAAAAAGTGAAATGTTCTTTGTAGAAGTGGGGCTTTGCAGCCACTCCTTCACACAAGCAAAAATGCACATTTGTAGAATGAGATGCAGATGGATAACTCCTTCTAACATTTCCCATGGAAGTTTAGATCCTAAGGACACTTGATTAAATTAATAACTGTTGTATTTTTGTATGCATTTTCATGACAGAATGAGTGTCTTTGAGTCTTTTCCTCTTGCACTTTGCATTTTTATGTGAATTACTCACTAGCTTTGCCAGTATTTTTGTGTCCTGGTACACTTAAGATTCCTCAGGAAAATATTGATATCTGTCATCTTTGTTTTTACCAAATCGCAGTTGTTCCTTGGCAAGATGACAAATATCAGAGGTACCTGATTTCCATTATGTTTTCTGCTGCAGTCCAGAGTATTACACTGTTAAGCATAAATATTTTTAAGTTTTCTGTGCACTGAAAATTCTTTTGGACAATCTGGGGAATTTTCTGCTGCTTCTAAGGCCCTGCTGTCTGCTGGGGATGGGAATCTGCCTTTATTCCAGGATTTGGGGTTTTTCTTCTCTTTTGTTGTCAAAGGATGTAAAACAGGAGAAGAAATAAGAAGGATAATTTATCTACAGACCTTGTGCTATTCTTAGCTTCTGATTTTTCAAATCCATAAGAATAATCCATTTCTTACTGCTTATTCATATTCATGCTAAGTTCAAAAAGAAAGCCAGGACTGAAAAAAATGTTGCTTCTTCACAATCCATAATTCTGTCTCTCCCCTGAGTACTCACCAGGCCCCACTATTATACTACATTACACTGTGTACTTTATTTACTGTATTCTCTGCAACAACTATCAATTCATCTGTAGAATTCACAAATGGGAGGCACCAAATACTGTCACATTGATAAATAAATATTAGTTAATCATGAGGGAAGTTGGAAATACACATCCCTTTACTAGGAAGGGGTTGTCTGGTACATAGTATACTAATTTAGCATTGTATTATATAATTATATGTTATATAATAATAAATATTGGATTGTGTACTGATGCAGTCGGACACGAAATGATCACACAGAGACTTGGAATCTTTTGAGATGCAGCGCTGAGCCGAAAAAGAGGCCTTTGTTTATTAATTTTCAAATATATACTTTTATCAAGGTGACAATGGATTGGAAGGTGAAATTCCCACCTCTCAACCACATTGGTCAATCAGACTATCAATCACATTCTCCTCCCATTTGAAGGAATGCAAACACTGGCCATATCTACAAAAAACAATTCTTTGTTTATGTTAAAAGGCATGGGAAAGTGAGAAACTCTGACTCCAATATGAAACATCAGAAGGCTAAGAAAATTCTGGGTGACAGTGTACAATAATAAAATTGAGGAAAGGTTTAAGGCTTGCAGAAAACTGATTTTTGTTTTGCTGTATTATGTATATTTTGTCTCATTATCAGAAGCACAAACCTCACAGCAGTGAATCATGGAATCACAGAATAATTATAGTTGGAAGGTACCTTAAAGATCACTTAGTTCCAGCTCCCCTGCCACGGGCAGGGACACCTTCCACTAAACAAAATTGCTCAGATCCCCATCCAACTCAGCCTTGAACATTTCCAGGGATGTGGCAGCCACAGCTTCTCTGGTCAGCCTGTTCCAGGGAATCTTTGCACCATGTCTGTGTGATACAGTGAAATAGTATGAAAAGTGTATAGCAGTGGGGAGAGAAATGAGGCTGAAACACCTGGGGGCAGACCCTGTGCCAGCACTGCCAAAAGCAACCCTTTGACTATTTATAGTAGGGTGTTCAGACCTTCAGACATTTTGCAGTTGTCTAGAATTGTACTTTATCTGTTGCATTGCTAAGACTGATCCAGAATGTACAGTTGACTGATTGTCACTTAATTACCTGTCATTAATATAACTTTAATCATCCTTGATCCTGATTTGAAATAAACCTCTTAAATTGAGTAGGGTTCCCCTGCAGCAGTCACCATCACTCATTACATATTTCCAGGAGTGAATACTAATTACAATGAACTAAGTTAATGAAATACTCTGGTCTTTAGTCTGGAATGCTGTGGTTAACTGCAGCAGAAAGTAGAGGCAATTTTAACAGGAGGGAAATAGAACTTCTTTGCTGTGTGGGTAATCGTGCACTGGCACAGGTTGTCCAGAGAGGGTGTGGGGTATCCCTCACTGGAGATATTCCAGAATCAGCTGGACACAATCCTATCCCATGTGCTCCAGGATGACCCTGCTTGAGCAGGGAGGTTGGACCAGATGACTCCACTGTGGCCCTTCCAGCTTTACCCATGCTGATCCTGAATATACAAGCAAGCTGAGGAAATGTGCTTTGTTATACAAAGTTGTTATACAGCTTTGGAACACAAAGTGTTGTACAACTCCTGGCTCAGTGAGGCCCAGGTGGTTTTGAGGATGTCCAGATGAAGTGAAACAAAAACACTGAAATGGTATCATTTACTGACTACCCACAGTCCAGACATCAATAGAGAGGGTGACAGAGAGCAAAGAGGAGCTACCTTCATCTTTTCTCTCCCTTTCTTTGATGTGCACTAGTTACGAATAAGAAAGTTTATACATATTCATATTCTTATAGGTAATAGAAATATTCTCCTTAATCTTGGCAGTAACTGTTGTCCTGGGAATCTTGGTTGATGTAAAATGTTTCATTAACTCCAGATAAGTACAGAGACATTGAACTTCCCAGAAACCCTTTTTTTTTTTTTTTTTAGGTTTTAAGGCATTTTGTGATACATTTCACAGCAGGCAAGAATAAAACAAAGCAACCAAGAACTACATTTTTGTTCAAATTATGACTGTGGGAAAATAACAAGTTGGCTTACTTTAATTGTTTTCTCAGCCCTCACTAAAGGGTTTTTTAAGATAGCACTCGATTGTCAGCAAGATGCCATAGAAATGAGCATGGTCTGTGTGGCCTCAAGAAAGTAAATGGCTTCATGCTTTGTTCTGAGAAATGCTGTCATTTGGATTTGAACCAAATGGCTTCACTGGGAAAACACTGCTGCCTTCTGCCAGCAGGCTGCAAACAAATACCACGGCTGAAATTCATCTGAGTATGGAGAAAGCTAATCTCTGTGCCTGTGTTCTTCTGAAAGCCTTATACACAATACTGAATAACCATTGCACTCTTCCCTCTCATTTAGTTCTGAATGCCCTTCTCAGTTCTTGGAACTATTAATTACAAGGGTAGATTTAATTGTGGCCCTAAGTGCAGTCCAGATCCTTACTGCTGTTTTTTGACTTGAAGGGCATAAAATCTTTATGACCTCAGAGCAGATTGTGATTTTTGCTGCTTATACACATACAGCAACAATAAACAGGCCACCAGATGGGAATACAAACCCTGCCAGTTGTGTTCCCACAGCTCAGGAACCCAGAGAGAACACAAACACAGAGAGCTGGATGATCCCTCAGTGCTCTGCACTGCACCAAGGTAAAGGGTGAGAGGATGATCCCACTGATCCCCCACATCCCCATGACCACTGGGCCTGGAGCAGGTGAGACTGTTCCACCAACTAGGAATGGCTGTAAGAGCTCAGGCATATCAGTGAACTGTCAAAACATTCAGCTTTGCAGAAACTCTTTGTTTTCCAGAGGTTTAATTCTGATCTGTGTTTCAGTGGTCCCACATCAAGAAAGCCCAAATTTACACCAGTGATCAAGATCTAAAAGTCCACCTTCTACCATATGCTCTGTTAAGTGAGAAAAGAGGCTGACTGGCACTTCTATTACTACATTCTCCATGTCTTGATGAACAAATCCAACAGAGGTATCATTCATGTGACAACATGATGGCAAAACACACTGGAATTTCTCCACGACCACTCTTACTGAAAGAGAAAATGGGGATGGAAAGCAAAAATCTTCAATTCTGCAGAATGCCATTTTCAGTTCACTCCAGAATGTCATTACTCTATAACAAATGTGAGCTGGCAAGCATCTGCTTCTTAGCAGAAAATTGAAGTATTTTGTTGGGGCTGTGGATAGTTTAATATCTGTGAGAAATCAGCTGCAGGAGGTAGGGAAGAAGGAAAAAATTGCTATAGAGCTCGTGCAGAGAAGCAGGATTGTCTCTGCCTGCTTAGAATTCAGAGCAGAACTTCTGCATTCTTACTAACACCAGGAGCCTTGAGACGTTGCACCTCAGCAGTCAGGTTTTGTTCCACATCATGGGAATTTAGCCATCTAAAAATTAAGCTAAATTTTGTCACCATTGTGAAAATTCACCCCACCCCACACCCTTTCATATTTTTTTTCTTTTGAGGAGAACAAAATACAATGAATTAACCTCCTGCTAAAGGGATTACAGGAACATCTGTGGATCAAAGAACGTGAGGCAACATTAAAAAGTTAAATTGAGGCAACTACAGCAACAGGTCACATGAATAAACAAGTCACATGAATAGAATACCATTTGGTGGCCTGGAGTGGAAAAAGGCAGCTAGTGCCAGCACAGGAGAAATAGTGTGCTTTGCCATGTTCTTAGATTATATAATAAGAAAGCATAAACAGAAAGACAAGCAAAGGTAGCCACAGAACCAGAATAGAAATGAGATCAATGAACCATTCCACACTTAAAAACTCTCACCCAAATGACTTTGGAATATTAAAAGGCAGCAGTCTGTGCCTTGTGTTAATCTGTAATAAAAATAACTACAGAGAGCTGTATCTGATCTGGCAAAAAAGTGTCCTTTTCCTTCTAATTGAGTACTTTACCCACACCACAGACCTCTGTGCTGCAGAACTGGAAAGCTGCTACAAGGTGTCCCCAAGAGCCTTCTCTTCTCTGGGCTGAACAGCCCCCTACTCTGTCATCCTGTCTTCATAGGAGAGGTGCTCCATCCCTCTTATCACCTTTGTGGCCTCCTCTGGACTCACTCCAACAGGTTCACATTGCTTTTATGGGAAGATGGGGCCACTTTTCAAGCCTGTTGAGATCCCTGTGGATGGCACCCCTTCCCTCCAGCACATCAAACAGCTCACACAACTTCATGTAGTTTGGTAAAGTTGCTGAGGGTGCACTCCAGCATTCAATCCCACTGTCCATGTTGCCAACAAAGATGAAAAACAGCACAGGTCTCATAAAGGTAAAATGCATATACAGTTCCTTGCAGCTGTGACTGAATTCTACCCTTCTTTTCACTGCAGATTATGATTTTTGTTTATTTTCTCTGTGGTTCACAAGTGAAAGTATCCAACACTTCTTTCTTTTTTTTTTTTTTTTAACCTGTCAGACTGACAATGGAAACAAAAATGTGAATGTCCACAGTTTTATTGAGCTGATGCCCTTCAGTATTATCAGTCTGAAATCAAATTATAACTGAAATAAGAGATTGGCAAATATGGGAGCCTTTGGGATTGGGATTTTCCATTTTGTGTAGTACCTAGAGAACTGCCTATCTGTGCCTCCTGAAAATATCTTTTTTTTGTGGAATATCCTTTTTTTCCCCTTTGAACAGAGGAAACATGCAAAAAAAATCAGTCTGGGAGGTTACTGGTGTTTGTTTGTTCCTATAGAGTTATCTGATAAAATCCAACAGGAATTAATTGTTTGTACATAAACCTTTGCTGATGGCCAGAAATGAATGCCTGTTTAACCTCTTGGGTGTCAGTTTCCTTTGCATATTCAATTTTCCTGGTGAAGCAGTTTCTTACTAGAGGAGGAAGGAAGCAATTGGGAATTTCCTGATGATGCAGAAAAGTATGTATGTGATTCTACCTTTGACCTTGAGTTATTTCACAGAAAAAAGGAACTTCTGCTTCTCTTTGGAAAGAACTGTGGGCTTTGAGGGGGTCAGGTGCCTGATTCCCAGTGCAGTCAAAAGAAGCTTTAAAAGTCAGACCAACCCATCAGAATAAGTGCAGATTACTCACATTTTGGGGTGCCAGGTAGCTGCTGAAGGCATGTCCTGTTTGGACTGTCCCTGCCCATGTAAGTAGCAGGGGCAATAAATTAATTTTCCTCAAGTCTGGTTTGTCTGCAGTGGTAAATGGCAAATGATCTCCCTCTTGTCACCTTGATCCAATAACACTTTTATCCCAATTTCTCTCATCAATCTGAATTGAGGAAGAAGCAGCTGAGGGGGTGTTTGGCTGTTACCAGGACTAACACACCACAGCTCTCAGGAAGGTCAGGGAAGGGACAGTCCTCTGTCCTTACATGCAGCTAAGATGTGGGCAAGAAACTAATTGGGACTGAAGAGACCAAAAATACATCTCTACACATTTAAAATCCATCAATAGGAGACAGAGTTCAAGCTGTCCACAGAAAATAATGAACAGCCTTTTTCACATTCACTTTGAGAAGTTTCCTCATGAATATCCTCTTTAGAGGTAAGTTTGTCCAGAGCAAAGTCCTCCTAGTTCCTGCTATTCCCAGGGGTAGCAGAGTATTTCATTTTTTTCTAGCCGATTTTCATCCAGAAGGTACCAATTACATTTTGAAAAAGCTGTGTCAAGAACCTCATGGAGTTCCTCCTCTCTGCAGCTTCCTCTGGGATGTCAGAGCACTGGCGGATCTTGCCCTATGTTTTCAATGCCCAAGCCACCAGATGCACGGGCTCCTGTGCCATGTTTTGGGATTAAAAAGGAAATTGTCTGAAGGGAAGAAGACATGGAGACATTTCTAAGGTAAGAAATGAGGCAAACTTCTCCCATGCCTTTGGAAATGGCTCCACCTGGGCATTTCAAGCTTTGCCACGTTTTATTACTCGATGTACACTTCAAAAGCTACTACTTCACTCATTTCTTATGCACTTCACTGCTCTCCCCTCATTCTCAAATGCATTTTTTTACCTTTTGGGCATCTTGGGCAGAAGATGATTCCATTAAGGGCTGGCAAGTTGGAGCACTGCCAGGATGGCATCACTCCTGCCCACGCCTGGCATATCACTTAGCAACACCAAAGAACATTAATTGCACATCCTGCTATTTATGTTTCATGTTTCACATGTTGACTTTCTCTCCTGTCTCCAAGTTTTTCTGTTAGAATTGCCTCATGTTAGATGCCCTATTAGTGATGGACAGACACAAGTCCCCATCCTGTCCCTGAGAAGTAAGCAGGAAAATTATTTCACCTGATGCAAGAGCTGGTTTTTCCTGCTTGTTTTTATGGAAAGCTGCAGCACCTGAGTAATGTCAGATATATCCTCACTGTTAAATAAATGCCATATTCACAGATACAGGAACCACAGCATGGGTGCTCCCAACATTTAAAGTTGATTATGCTTCAGTTGGAGTGGTTTTTAACACAGTGAAGTATCCCATTCTATACAAAGTCCTTCCTTCATTGCCCTCTTGGCACACTCCAAAATATCTCCTTTTCCTTGGGTGTCCCTCCATTTTTACTGGTACATCCACACTGGTATTCTTCACATGCATTTCTTTCAAGGAGTCCAGCTGGCTGGGAAAGAGTGAAAATTACTGGTAAGACCAAAACCGCCACCCCCATCCAGCAACTAGGTTGTTTCTTCATATTTTTGCTCTTCCAGCTTTTCTGCATGAGAAAGCCCAGACTGGCAGCAGAATATGCTCCACTACAGTACAGCAAGTGCATAAGAATTTCAAGGTGTAGGACTTTCTCTCTGAGAGAATCATGTTCTAGATATGACTCCATTTACAGTTGTCTAGAGAGGAGCTCAACACCTCAATATACCTTCTACCCCCAAATAAATGCATTTTGGGGAACAGGGAGGGAGGTAATGCTCTTAAATATCCATCTGAACTTCTTCATAGTGAACTAAAATGTCTAGCAAAGAATAAAAGCAATATTTATTGAATATAAAAAAGGTGAAAACATAGGGGAAAATATTAATAGTTGTTGTGTGAAGTGAGATGAGCTGGATTTACAGAGGTGTGTGAAAACCTTTTTTGGTCTCATTTGATTTAGTTTCTCTCAGATTTCACTTTGGAATTTGCTGCTTGAGTGTGATTTTGCAGAACTATTTCTAGAAGCAGCTGAGCTACATTCTGGGAACCAATCCCAGCAACTGAGCATGAAAAATAAACTATGACCATATACCTGATGCACTATTTCCATTTTCATCATGCATTTGACTGGAAGAAGAGGAGAAAGAACAGCTTACAGAAAATTGTACATGAATTTAAGCAAGCCATCTGTAGAATAAGTATACAAATTGGATACCATGAAAACGAATCAGTTTCAATCTTGATGTAAGTAGAAATTATTTCTATATGAAGTCATAACCCATTTCTAGGTAGAATGACATACTTTGTGGGAGAAGAAATAAGGCTATTACTTTAAAAGAAGGATATTAAGTGCAGTTGGGTATATAGAAATATTCAGATTAAAATCATATAAATTACTCATACTCGTATACAAAATCTGTTCATAGAAAAAACGTGACAGCTACTGCCATTACAAAACCAATGAAAGCACAACAGTGGTTAAAAAAACCCTAAAACCATCCTGAGCCTAAGGAAGCTCAATTTCTCACAGTGTTAAGTTCCGTGAATCGAAGTATATGCACACTAGGTATTTTGGATTTTATTCAGGAATTGCAGTCAATTTTGTCCATGCTTCTCTCTAAATTCTTAAGGTACATCTAACTAAACTGGCTTTTGGATGTAGACAAAGTTTCCAATAGCTTTGGTGATGTCTTGGAAGAATCAATGGATTTGAAAGCTAACAGTGGATTGCTGAGTGAAACATAAATGCAAGGGAAATGTTTCTCTGTATGTAATGCTTTGTTACTGAATACTTTAGGCCAGCAAACCTCCTCAACTAAAATCTATGCTAACAGTATCCTGCTCATGATACAAAATAAATGTGGAGAAAACAACCGTGGACTTACATTCACACCTACAGGCCGGGCAGAGAAGTGACTGAGAGCAGCCCTGTCAAGAAGGACTTGGGGATGATGGCTGAGGAAAATCTCACCCTGAGCCAGCAGTGAGCCCTTGCAGCCCAGAATGCCAAATGAATCCTGGGCTACAACAAAAGGATCTGGGCAGCAGTCTGAGGCCAGGGATTCTCTCCCTCTACTCTGTGCTTGTAAGACTCCACCCAGAGAGCTGCATCCAGTTCTGGAGCCCCCAACACAATAAGGACATGGAGCTGTTGGAGCAAGTCCAGAGGTAAGAGGACTGGAGCATCTCCCCAGTGAAGACAGAGAAAGTTGGGGCTGTTGAGCCTGAAGAGGAAAAGGGTGTGTAGAGATCTCATAGAGGTACCTGAAGAGGACCCATAGGGAAGCCAGAGGAGGACTCTTCATCAGGAACTGTGGCAATATGACAAACTACGGGTTCAAAATGAAAGAGGAAATTTCAGTTAGATATTAGGAAAAATTTCTTCACTGTGAGGAAGAGGAGACACTGGAACAGGTTGCCCAGAGAAACTGTGGATGTCCCATCCCTGGAAGTGTTCAAGGCCAGGTTGGATGGGGCTGTGAGCCACCTCGTCTAGTGGGATGTGTCTCTGCTCATGGCAGCAGGGTTGGAACCTTGAAAGTCCAGGCTTTAAAATTCTTTGAGGCCCCTTCCAACCCAAATCATCTTGTGATTCTATGATTCTACATAAGTTAATGTCACTGTTTTTCTTTCTGTCAGCGTGCACAGGTAGGAATGAGTTAAGCAAGGGGATGATTCTGTTCAAAATCCACTCACTGGGGGAAAAGTGGCAAGTCAGTCACTTTCATGTGATGCTGAGGGGTCAGGATCAACCCCAAGTGCTGCAAAACAGGCTTGGAAGAAAGGTCAGACTCCCTATTTATATCAGGGGCTGCATGAGTGATGGCTCTGTTTCAGTATCTGCCGGTGGGATGGGGAGGTCCAAGTGGTGTTTGAGCAGCACCATCTCCAGTGTGAGGTATTCCTTCCTGAGTACTTGGGTGCATCCAGCAGCTCTCCACTGAGATAGGGCTGCCTTTAACCAAGACTCATGGCAAAGCCTTATCAGAGCCTCAGGATGGGAAATCCACACACTGAAATATTCTATTGAGCAGATTGTGTAGTTTCCTGCCCAAGCACAGGAGGAGATACCTGACTACTCAAACATCACTACCTCCTTTGGAAATCACAGCCTCTTCTCTGAGTTGTGCTTTGATGTGTATCTGTTGAAATCCCAGTCATTCCCACCACATAGGAAACAAGGTTATGTGCTGACCTTTTTACTTCAACAGCTGAGCAGAAGTCCCACCACAGCCATGGAGGTCATAAAATTTGCACACTGATCATTAAGGAACAGCCACACACCAGTTGTGACCCAGGGCAATTCTCACCAGGAAAACATGGTAAGAACAGAATATTATTCCAAATCCATGGTGCAAGCACAGTGAGCCAGGAAAGCTCAGCCCCTGATACATCTGGCCACTGCCATCACATCATCTATCAGAACAGCAGCTTTTCAAGACCAAAGGCATTCAAAGAGATAATCCACAATATTCAAATTTCACACACAGTCTGGGCTGCTGGAGACTACCACTGATGGCAAAAACCATATGCAAACTATCAGTAAAGTGAGAGTCTAAAGGTTGTAAGTCATGTGGGAGCCACTGATGGTCAGAAAATGCAGATCAAGGTGGCACAAGACTCCAGGAAACATTCTGCTCCTTCAGACCCCTCAGCCAAGTATTTTAAAGCAGTTGATAAATACTTGCTGGTGCAGAAATGTTCTTTCTTTCAGAAGACAGCAGAAAGTGCAGATTGTTTTTAAGAAAGACTCAAGGGATTTTTTTTTTTTTCAAGAGAATTTCAAATATCTGCTGACACCCTCAGGCAGAAAGGTAGATTTTCTTTCAGTTTAAAAAGCAAATGCTTCTCTCTCTGGCTCTCTCTAAAAAAACAAAACAAAACAAAACAAAATAAAATAAAATGTCATCCAAAGCAATTGAGGAGGGGTTGTTTGCTAATTTGACTCAATTCAGCTGCAAAAAATATCTAAAAGTAACTCGTGCAATATCTAGTACTCAGAGCTGTAGATAATAGGCCACAGCTCCAGTGCTGAGCAACCTATAACAGAAATCTGAAATACGCTTTATTTGCTTCTTTGCACTTGGTTCTCTAGAGTTTTATAACCCTATAAAACTTCTTCTTTCACTAGACAGTAAATATCCTCAAAGTGAGAGCTCAGGAGGCCCGAAGCAGGCTTGGGGAACTGCTGAAAGTCAAGCAGCAGGTGCTGTCTTCTCCAGGAGTAAGAGAAAACCAAGAGGCCAAGGGGCAGGATGGCTCCATGTTCAAACAGCAGCAATAGGGCTGCTCTGTTCCTGTCACCCTGGTCCTGGCCCTGGGCACCACAACAGTCTGAACATGTCATGCTGATGTCACCCAGAGTCCCATCCTCAGCCTCCTGCTACTTATATTGTTCTTTCTGAAGAGACAGCTATGTGTGATTAGGTAGGAATTTATGTACACATTTAAAAATAAGTTTCTTCACCTGCAAAATTTAAAAGGAAAAAAATGGGAGGAAAAAAGGAAAAAGTTATTCCAGTCTCATTATCTTAAATTGGTTTACCTCTCCTTGGTGAGAAATTTTGCATTTCTGAGGCTTGTTTGAACCTTCAGCATCCTCATTTCCAATGTTCTTCACTGCTGAAAGGGAACAACAGTGCTCAGTTCTCATACAGATTTGCCATGCCATGCCATTTTAGGGTGGAGGCGATTTTCCAGATAAGGAAACTATCTGTTATTGTATAACAAAAAGTGTTCAGTTTTGTTGTGATCCTGCTTTCAGCAGGAATTAATTCAGTAATCCAGATGTACTGGAGCTGGTGTCATCTCCTCTCATGTCACCAACACAAGACTATTTGAAAAAGTCTTTTTTACAAACTCCTAAAAAACACAGAGTACCACATTTTTTTCTATCTCTGTTTAAGATTTATCTCTTAACTCTTGCTCTGGCCTGGAATTTTCCTCCAAGGATAGTGTCTTGGTCCAGGAGTAAGCTCCAAGTTGCCATGTGCAAATATCTCCCATTGACTTTTGAATGACATAAAAAATGCAGGCTCCAACAGCAAAGGTCACACAAGAGGTGATAAGATGATAAGAAGATTGTTACAAGACAGCAGAAGATTTTCTTTTTCCTTGGAAGAGTAGTGACTCATTAGAAGTGAAGAAAAAGTGAGATGTGAGCAGAGGAAAATTAAGAAAGACTTTTTGCAATAGACTGAAATCACTCCAGGCCAGAGAGCACCAGCCAGAGGGAAATTTCAGGATAGAAATGACAAACATAAAGAGTATAAATGCATTTCTACAGATTGAAAACTTGCTTGACCTTCACACCTCCTCTTTCAGGTTTCCAAAAGTTCTTTGGGGGGTTTTGTTGTTTGTGGAGGGTTTTTTCAAACTGAGAACTAGATTATGAGAGTTATCCTCTCATAACCAGTCGTCTTCTCCTTTCTTGCCCTTCCCCATCTGTAAGGAGCAGCCCCAAGAAGTCATCACAGTCATCAATACTCAGTCGCAGAATCTTGACCTCATACATCAGGGAACAGGAAAACAATATAAAGCAGAAGAAGAAATCTCAGATACTTTGGGAATATTTTAGAGGGCTGACGTGATTTGCTCAATGGAGGTGCTCACCTGGAGTTAGCCCACAGCACTTCCTCATGGGACGAGGTGCTTTTAGACAAGGAGGTGTTTTTAAAGAGGTGCCCTGAAGTAACTCAGTTGCCAGAAGTGGTGTAGTTGTTACCTGTTATCAGCTGTGGGATAGATCTGTCCTGAATGCATGAGTCAGGACCCTTCTGCTGAACTGAGATTCGCATCAAATCCTTTTTCAGTACAGCAGGTACAGCAAAGATGATTGAGATTCCCCCTGAACAAAACTGAGAAACAATACACAAAGAAAAACCCCCGAATGTGTGACTGGGAAGAGGGGTATGATTGGGAGGACCAGGATCATTAGGTATCTGCATGAAGTCCAAATGCAATTTTAGTTCCCTGTTGCCAGTGAAGCATTCAAAGTCAGACAGGATGACAAGGACAATTATGTTCCTGCAGCTCTCCCTGAAGTGAGACATTCAACTGCAAGGACAGACAGAGCTGATAGCAGCTACTGGATGAGGAAACATTGAAACATTAGGACTGAGACATAATTAGAAGTATCACTTTGTATCAGTCTGAAGAAAAATGCGGTGGTGTAAAATTCTGCCTATTCTTCTGCAGTCAGTAGAAAAATAGAGGATCAACAGGAAAAGAAAAATATGGGAGCATTGTAAGAGGAAACCCCTAGGAAAGATATAGCAGGGCAAATAATTGCTAGACAACATCCAAGAAATAAATGTACTAAAAAACTGAAGTAGGTTTGTCAGAGGGGTTCATTTGCAAAGAGAGTTAATTTTTCTAACTTGTGCTTCCTTTTAGCCAAATCTGACTCTCTTTAGTTCAAGATGGAAGGGAGGGGGCAGGGAAGGAAGGAAAATAATCTAGCAGAGGAAGAGAAAAGAAAGAATAAAACCAAAGCTGTAAAGTCAAACCAAAATCCAAAATTCAGGTTGAAAGGTTAATGAATGCAAATAGCTCAATTGGGATGCTGCATACTGAAAACTAGCAATCATGTTGAACAAGGGAGTAATCAAGAAAGGATGGAAAAGAAACACACTGGGCCGTGGCAAAGACACAATTAAACTCACTTGATGTAAGTCCAATGTTTTTTCTTGGAGATACATCCAGTGCAAATGAGGTCCATAACTGGAAAATATGACTTGCCACCTCTTTCTTTCCCTACTGAAAACATTTCTGCTGTTTTCTTTCATGTATATTCAACTGTTTGTACAAATATTTCTAGTTTTATACAGCCAGATTTAATCCATTAACTTCCCTCCAAATGCTCTCAAAGCCCAAGGTGAAATCAGCAACACTGCACAAAGTGTCATCCCTAATTGCCACAGCTCAAGGGTTGGGGTTAGGGACCAAGCACTGCTCCCAGGTTTGTGAATGGACATCAGCAGAACTGAGGGCTTTATAAACCAACCTTCAAATGTTATAGGAAAAAACAGAGAGAAGTTTGCAGTATTTGACCAGCTTGTTCAGCAGGTCTGCCCAACTGCTCTGCATTGCAGAGAGAGAACTGCAGAGCAGGGAAAGTTTTGAATTTATGCTAAACGTGGGAGCCAGGTATGTTGTACCTGAATGCAAGGATCTGGCCATATCTGGCATTCTGTGGCTTACACAAGCTGCATCTGGTTTCTATGTGAAGTTTCATTTCCAACCCATGAAACCATAAGGAGAATGGGTTGACAGAAGTGTGCAAGGAAGTTGCAGCCTTCCCTATTGGCACTACCTGGGGCACACACCCTGCAACACAGTGTTGAGAGGGTAAAGCCTTCCTTCTTCCCAGCTCCTGGTTAAAATGCTTTGGATGCTTCCAGCCTGAGAAGTTGCCTCTGGACTTCCCTTGGACACTGAAATATGACGTTCAAGGAATGTGAAACTATATTTTTATTTTAGTAATCACACTAAAGGAACTTAAGCATAGGTCAAGACAAGGTAAACAGACCAAATGGTCTCATTAAATAATCTTTTTCAGTAACAGTTATGCAGTATCGTAAAAATCTCTATTTTCACTGCTTCTTTCATTCTGTTTTTAATAGTATTTTAAAAACCCAAACAAATAATTAGAGGACTAAACCATATATCTGCTATAATTGGAGATTTCTGAACCTAAATCAGAGTTTTTGTTTGTTTGCCCCATAGAGCCTGGCTGTTTCCTAGCTGTGGATTATGGTCTGACATAGCAAAACCAGCTTTTATCAGTTTTAAACTGAAGGAAGTTTCTCAGGTGAGTATTTTTAATCTGAAAAAATATGGACACCAGTAAAAACCTTGGGCTTGAAGAATGTGTTTTGGTGCAAAAAAAAACAGTTGGAGACCTCATTAAATTCTCTGGGAGACAGAGACTGGCAGGTCTCACGTGTTCTGCAAGAGGTCTGGATTTTATTAGACTACATGCTGTGGACCTGTCATATTCAATAGAATGAGACTTTGGTTTATATTTGTTTTTTAATTAAAGTGTTTCTTAGGAAAATCTGCTACCTAAAAGAAGATACCAGTAAATGAAAAAAAAAAGACTATCTAACCATAAACGGTCAGTGTCAAATGACTTGTTTAATGCAATAGTAAATCCCAAAAGCAAAAATGCATTTCACTCCCTCAGAGCTCAATACTCGGGTTTTTTTGTGGTTTTCTTTGTTTG
>VYXD01007851.1:207382-234849 GCA_013397195.1 Hylia prasina
TTGTTTTATTTTGTTTTGTTTTGTTTTTTTTTTTTTAAATCTACCCTGTTGTAGCACATTTTCAACACCCAGTTCCTGCCTTGGGTACTGGTCAGGGTCTCAGTGTCATAAGATTTCCAATATAGGAGGGTACCATGTAGTCATAGAATAGAAAGGAAAGTGAAGAAACAACTAAAGTGTTTCCTTTACTTTTTTAAACTGGGGAAAAAAAAAAAAAAAAAAAAAAAGAGTCAAGACAAACATCTGATGATTCTGCATGAGTTTTAAAAAAATCCAGGAAAATGAAAGAGAAAGGTCATCTTAAGAGCTCAGGGTGTGCTTTGTAGTAAATGTTTTGCCCTGGGATTTTCTCCCTAAGAGAAAGTCAAAGACAGCAAAGAAAACAACACTCAGTGTGAAGCTGGCAAAGATATCCATAAATGTGCACATGGCTTCCAAATCAAGGTGGATAAGGCAAAAAAAAATGGGATTGTTGAAAACAGATTAGAGGCTGCCCTCAGGGAAGTCAGGTACAAGGACTGGACAAACCCTGACAGGCAGAGGGACCTTTACTCATTCCCAGAGCAACTATAGAGTTTCCTCCTAATAAGACATTAAGTTACAATAAGATGTTAAGTTAGTTAAGTTGCTAAAATTATGTGGTTTCAAAGTCTGAAAGATGCTATCAGCCTTTTCTCAGTAAGCCCAACAGTAAGTAAACTCAAAGACACCTGCCTGAAGCAGTGTTATTTAACACATTACACAGAGCATCTTTGAAGAGTTTACTTTTTAAAATGGGGAGAAGATGGCAGAATCATCATCCACATAAGCAAAAATACCCCCACACCGACATGATGTACAAAGTATCCAAGAGTAAACAGCAAAACACAATTTTATTTTTTGTTCGGTTGGTAGGGAGATTTTTTTGGTGTTTTTTTTTAGTTTATTTCTTCTTGTATAACTCCCACAGCAGTAAAACAGCCCTGAAAATGAAACAGCAGTATTAACTCTTGGCAATGATATGCTGTGCAGGGCAGGTTCTCCTTTCTCATGTATAGTCAAGAAATTTTTGTTTCTTTTACGCTGAACATACTGCTCTTTGTTCTCACTAGGAGGAAAACAATCAAACAAACAAATCCAACTGATAAACCAAAATAAAACTCCAAAACTGAGAGCCCAGTGAAGTCAGAATTTAATTCTCTGCTAATAAATGAGGGCACTGGAGTCTGTTAAGAGACTGGGGAGTATGTGTATGGAGAAGAAGTCCCTTAAGTGCCAACCTAACAATTCCATAGAGCTTTTTTCATGCAAGTTCTGGAAAGAAGCTTCATTAAATGATTTACTCTTACTTTAGACACAGCACTTACCTTAGGAGATTCTGGCTGGAAGCTGTCTGCAGCCTGCTGTTAAAAACACTGCCTTGTGCCAAAACACAAGGAATGCACTCAAAGAGGAGTGCAGGAAGAAGAGATGAGTAGATCCAGAGATTCAGGTTTGTCTGATCATTTTGAGGCGGTTTGCTTTGCTCAGAATGGGCTTTTACCAGCAATGCAGTTCTGCAAACACTGCCCTGGGGCTCAGTCAGGCACTGTTGGGTCCTGGGGCACCAGTGTAAAGAACTTTGTGCGTGGGGAGCTGTGTGTGGCTGACCATTTTCTGTGGACCTGCTCCTTTTTATCCAGACCTCATATCTCCAGTTTTGCCTAAAGCATCACTAATGCTGCAACTACCATCCTGTTTTGCTACTCTGGGTCTGCCAATTCTTCTCACATCCTCCTTCCCCACAGCATATCCCAGTTTATCTTCCTAAATTTCAAAGATCTCTGCCCTACCTGCCCTTTTTATCAGTTAGCAGCTAGGTTGGCTCCTTCCTTTACTCTTTAGGCAGCTGTGCTTTAAATCCTTCTTCCTGCCCCAAAATTAATTTCTAACATATTTTTTTAATGTGCGAGATAAATATAATTTTGAGAGTTTTAAGCCTATCAACCTGTTTGCAGCTCAGCCTCACCTCAAAACCCACTTTGGGTTAAAGCAGCAGCTGCCATGAGAAACCAGCTGAGCACCTGCTGGTGCATTGCCACAAAACCTGTTGATTGGGAATTAAGAGCACAGTAAATTGTCTTAAAGGTTGGCATTACTCTCCTTACCTCAGACCTTGCCACTACTGCTTGTTATTCATCTCCTTTTCCTGTTATAATTTCCCTGAAAACTGAGGCAAGTTCTTGGTGCCTGGAGCTAAAGCCCACTGTGCAGTAGGATGATTCCTGGCCAGCACTCAGTCTGCATGACATGCACAGAAGGGATGTTTATGTTTAGGGCTGTTAGTGGAAAGTTGTGGACTCTGGCACTGAAAAAACTTGACAGATCTTAGCTGTCACATCCTTGCAGTCTACAGCCTTTATAATACTAGGTACCATGGAATTTTGAATATGGATATACTAACATATTAGCATGTTTGTAGCCTAGCCATGTGGAGGTGGTGTTTGTTGTTTGCCTCACAGCCTGATCCACTGCAGAGCCCACCTGAAAACAAAAGGCAGCTTAGTCAGTTTTCCCATATAAGCAGCAGTTCTTTGAAGAGATGCAAAGAGGCTTTCACAGCTGTTAAGAAAGCAATGCCAGAACACTTAATATACCTTCCTTCTAAATTATCTCTGCATTTCAGAAGGGCTACAGTATTTCTACAGGATTATGGTGTGCTGCATCTGCCTGGGAAACTGGTTTTGCAGGTTCCTTGTGAACTGTACTTTAAAATATCAAAGACTCCACATGTTCTCTTGACTGTTCTTAAACTGCAGCTTCTCATTTCTTAATCTTTCCCCCCAGCTACTGCCCACCTCCCTGCCTGCTGTTCTCAGAGTGGTCTGAGAACAGGGGCAGAGGCTGAGCAGAGCCTGGGGATGAATGAGATCATTCCTGTCACACTTTGGTGCTGGGTCGGTCTGGGGCTGAGGGGAAGGAGTAGCTCTGTGGATGGTCTGCAACATCCCTCTCCTGCAGCCCTTTCCCTTCTGCACCTGATGCATGTGGGCTGTGGAGCTGCAGGGCACAGACCAAAGCCCTCCATGCCAGCCTGAGGCAGAGGAATTTGCCACAGTGATGCTCCTGAGGAGCAGGCAGCTGGAGCAATCCATGTTTTCCCAAAGCCATGGATGGCTGCAGTGAGTTTCTCCTCCCCACTGGCTGCCCACCCTGGCCATAAGCAGGGTCTATTAAAATATTCACATTGTGTATAAGTAGAGGTGCCTCACACCGTGCCTTTCCTCCTCTGATGAGGAACCAGAAAACCTGAAATGTGGGAGAGCTGTGGAAATGGCAGCTCCCCTGGGATAAGGAAAGCTGAGAGTTTGGAGAAACAGTGAGGTTTGTGCTTGCATAAGGTTGAGGTCATGAGACAGCCTCATAAAAGCCACCAAAGAAAGAGCTGCAGTGGGTAATAGGTGATCTTAAAATGTTTTCTACTGTGGTGATGCTTGTAGGAATAATTCCCAGCCTGGTTGACAAACATATGGATCTTTCTCATCCCCCACACCCTGCAGAGTGCCCACCCAAGTTGGAGGGCATGGCTCTGTCTGTTGGGCAGATGTCTCCCTACACAGCAGTCAGCTGGGCTGTGGAGAAGCTGCCTTTCTGCCAGGCAATAGTTTAGTCCCACTGTGAAGATCTCACCAGCCCTCTAAAACAGCCTGAACATCTTGTAATCTATTCCTTATTCCTTGCTTTTTGGGAGATTTTCAATGTCATCACTGTATAGCTCAACATATATCTCAATTTTCACTAAATAAGGCAGGAGTAGTAATTTTCTTCCTTCCTTCCTTCCTGAAGATCAACTTGCTAAAGTCTAAGTTTCTGAGGTCTACACTACTATATTCATATAGATATTAGAAAACAGACACATGTCCACTATATGTGATTGGGTTGATAGGGATTTTATTTTGCCTTTCAGCTGTCAATGATGCCATTTACTACAGGTGCATTAAGAACCCTTAGAAAATCTCACTGGTCTCCATGATTCTATGCTTTGTCCATTCTTTTGCCACCATCTCAGAAGCTGAGTGGTAGCTAAAGAAAGAAGATAAAGAGCTGTGTTTCATTAGAGATCCAAGTTTGGAACCTCAGAGAAGTTATAAAGACAGGATAGCATTTAATGATGCTAGAAAGCTTCACCTTACCTGCCCAAGAGTAACTACCAACAAACCTCTCTACAAATGTCAGCAACTCCCTCAGCAGCAGCTGCTCAGTCTACTTTTTCAGGCCCTAGAACAGGCACCAGGCAGCAGCAAATCTGCTGTCTTTCCTGCCAATAATGTTTCAAATTTTTGTGCTGTTCATGTAGTTTTAATATCACTCATTGTAGCAATATTGTTGCTAATGAAATAAAAAGCTGCATGACTCAGGAACCTCCTCTGCAAGGACCTGAAATAAATGTAAAAGTATGTAATTTCTGCACGTGAAAGTTTTCCTTTCCAACAAAAGTTTCAAATGGCACATCTTTTTAATGCAAGTAACAAGACTCACAGCTCATAGAAATACATTTTTTCATATTTTATTTGCTCTGTTTCACAGTGTTCAGGAGTTGTTATTGTCTAGTTCTTTAGAAATACACATTTGAAGATGAAGCTATAGCACAGCTTTTAGCTGTGCAAGTCAGTTTGATCTGCATTTCTTATAATTTTGCTGGGTATTTTCTAGAAGTCCAGGTGGTGGGAGATTCAAAAACAACTCATAAGTTGCTGCTCACCAAACCACTGTCAGGGGCATGGTCTCACCCCCTTTGTCCCAACACTCGTCTCTTACTATAGAGATCAATTTGTAGCAGATCTAAATTCCACCCTGGACATTTTGTGATTGCTGACAAAATACAACCATCATGTAGCAATTTCAGCATCTGCAGAACCGGGCCATTAGACATTTCATTGGTAAATAATGCTGCTGGCTGTCAGGGTCCAGATAGCCTTAAAATAAAAGTTAACCACAACAGAATGATTGGATTCTGAAAGCTGAAGCATGTGTTCATTTGTTTTGAGATGTGTTTAAAAATAAAATTCAGTATGTGCTAAATCAATGATCACAGGCAGAGATCAGATGGTTGGTATAGGAAAAAGAATCCACATGCCATGTGCCTATTTCTGCTGTGATGTGATGGGAATTAGTTTAAATATATCTCTTACATCTGTTGATTTTTGGTTCTACTTTTGAGTAATAATCCAATCTGCATCAGTATTTAAGAAATAATTTAGCTCCATACTGTGGCAAAATTTACTATAAAACTGTAAATAAACCAAAATGAAGATTGCCTAAGTCCCAGGACTGTAACTACATAAATGAATTGAGATGGATAACTCATTTTAACACACACATTAAATATTGTTTAAGCTGGCAACCTGCTGGGTTTCTTCATTATATTGTAAGGAACCTTTAAGATTATGTAAAAGCTGTAAATATAGCACCGATGCAATTAATGGTTAAAAGAGGCCTGACAGAAGCACTGTCTTTCTTAATTATTCATCTATCAGACTCAGAGAGGCTTTGTTGATCCAGCAGCAGCAGACTTCTGCCCTCCAGTGTCATTCTGACTTGTGCTGAGCATCCAGTGAAACTGAAGCACCATTTGGAAAAAAATGGAACTTATCTCCTTTTCCATGACAAACATAATTTGATACTTTTTGTCATACCTGAATGCTTTTTTTTCATAAACACTGAGCTAAGTGCTGTGTCAGAGCCCAAAGAGACCTTAGGTCTGCAGCTTTGTCCCTATTTAGGGCCTCTCTGAAGCACCTGGTACTGTAATCACACACACAGGTGCTTTCCTGAGCTGGCAATAGCTAATTATGTCCATACACAAGTGATCTTCTGGCCTTTTTGGCCAGATCAGCTTTAAAAATGTTCCCTCTCATTCTATTCTAGTAGAACTGTGTTTCTGCACTAAAACACCTCACAGGCTAATTTCAGAGTGGTTTTAGTTAAATCTTGGTGCTCTAATGCATGTCAGGGTGTTCCACTCTCTTCCTCTGTGCGTTTCACATATTACTAGAGCTACACCAAAAACTAAAAGCTTGGTAAAGAGTCTAATACAGGACCATACCAAGCCATGGTTCTGTGACCTGACTGTCAGGGATTTGCAGTTTGTGGTGTGAAGTGTTGGATTTGATGTTTATTCCCCCAAACTAGTGAAATACACTATCCAAGAGGACTGTCCTCCTGCCTGAGACCCTCAGAGGTGCCAACACTGGCCTCCTATGGAAGGAGCCAGAGGACACTGCTCTCCCTTGAGGTCTGGTTGGCATCAGAATCTTCTCTTCAGGTGTGTCTCCAACAGTCCAAATATTTTGCCTTTAAACAGCAAATTATGCTCTCTTTTTTTTCAGAGAGACAAAATTGGTGGAGTAGTCATAATGAGATCTTTTAAGTGGAATGAGTTTGGAGCACAAATGTAACACCTTAAATGGAACTGGACCACTATGCCATTAGGTTTCTGAGCTGTAGTACATATTTTAAAACCATAATAAAATTCTGGCTGCCCTCAGTAGTTTGGGATTTATCTTGCAAAATCAAAATGGATGCAAAATGTTTTATTTTAGAAACTGAAGTACTGTATCAATTCATGTCATCATAAAGCCAAGATTTGTACAAGGAATGAAAAAAGGGAGAAACAAGAGAAACATTCAGAACATAGGGCAGTAGTGAGAATCAGGTATGCTTAAGAACAATGTTTAAGTTGTCATGTCCCTGAGGACTGCTGGGGAACAGGCCTCATGTAATTGAGTGGAAATGCCATCTTACCTGAAATAGTCTTATGAAAATATTTGTTCTGAAAAATCCATTTTCTCAGAAGGAAATAGAGCAGAAAAAGATTTTCAATGTAAATCTTCATAAACAGCTGTGCTTTAATAGCTGAGTCCAAATGTAAAAACACATTTGCCAATAGTATGAGCATGGGTGAATAATTTTTTTACCTTCCCAATAATAGACTAGACTTTCCAATAAATATGCCCATAAGTTTTACTTCTAAAACTACTGAAAATTTTATATGAGTTTAACACTAGAGGTATTTGTGCTTCTATTAACATTTCAGGAGCCTGAATTATTTTCCCAACAGATATTTGATATTCTGGTCTTGGCTGCTTTAAAGGAAATATTTTCCTCCAATGTTTAAGAATGTACAGCAGGGGAAGAACTGCTTTTTTTCTGAGGCAAGAAAGGAGCTCTTATCTGGTTTCTATAAATTTAGGACAAAAACAGCAAGCAATACTTCAATCTCAACTGCACAGTGTTTAAATTGTGAGATTCACAGAAAAATAAATTACATTCTGCTTGATGGATTTATCTTCTCTATAGATGTGAATAATTTGAAAATGATTAGCAGGATGCAGTTACATTTTTTGGATTTCATGTAATTTTCAAAATTTCATAGTGTGGAAGTATCTTATTTGATGGGAGATGGATCTCTAGCCCATTAGTTAGGAGCAGGTCTAGAATACGTTGACCCTTGGCAAAATTGCATTGTCACTTCTGGGTGTATCAAACATGGATTTAATCGTGTTATTCTCTCAGTTATGGCATCACTGCTTCCCACTGCTTTCTAAAAGCAGAAATAATCTACCTAATATAGTGTCTTCTGTCAAAGTTTTAATTTTGTTTCTATGTAAATAATGCATATGCACAGGCACTAGTGCTGCTGCCATTAACTGGGAATAAACCTGGAGCTTTCAGCTCTGCAAGTACAGACCCACACAATGTGAGCAAAAAGAGGCAGTTCTGTCACATTCCATTAAATAACAGGCTGCTGCAGCCGCTGTAACTCACCATCGGGAGGGCAAAGCTGCATGCATTAGACACTGTATATCATATTAAATGTGGAGGTGCCAGCAGACACTGAGGAGCCCCCATTTGATCAGTTTTAAAGGGTGGGAATCAGGCATGGCATGAAGAGAGGTTGCTCGTGGCTTTGCTTGCAAGCACGTCTGCCTCCTTGTTGCTCTTCCTGGCTGTGCTACAGTCATTAACCACCTCGGCTGCGGAATTCCAAACAAACCACACTGGAAGCAGCAACTGCAAATGAAGTAATTGAAGTCAGCTCTGCTTTGCTGAATGTTAATAGGCTAATTGTCCTACAGACACTTAATGAAAGCCTGTACCTTTTCTGTGTGTGGAGTAGTGAAAGCTTACTTAAATGCGGCAAATGTGCCTCAAATGATCCAGCTAGAGACACTACGTGCTGCGGAGGGAAAAAGCAAAAAAGTTCCTTTTTCACAAGTCTCAGAGTGATGAAATCCCGATTGCAGGGGAAAGCTGTCTTGAAATGCCTGAGAAATAACGCATTGCATTGATATTCTGTCAGAGTCTTTCACTGCTGAAGATAGAGAAGTAAAACAAATAAATCCTGTCACTAAGGAGCGAGCTGAACTCAATACAGTGCACAATGTTTGCAAGGTCAACTCCCTGCTCTCTATAGGAGGATCTGTTTATAACTGCTGTGTTCAAAACCAAAGCCCACTGTTGATCCCCATGCACTGACAGCAGTTACTCTCACACTGAAGCCAAAGTAATAAATCTCACCAAACATTCTTCAAAGGAGACCTGCATCCTTCAGGGTTAACTGCATAGAGGAGGAAAGCAATGTCAGAATGGAGTCAAACTTTAAAATACACTCTGGAAAAGCTCTGAAGATTGCTTGGGCTCTGGGAGTGGAAGAGACCAAAAGTCACACTGACTTTTCCATCACTCTCCTCTTTCCAAACAATAGTCATTTGTCTAGTTGTAATTCACATTTCCTGTATATTTCACCTCTATTATTCTGTGCCTGAACTTGAGGAATCCATTTCCCATCATTTTTCAACTTCTCTCTTCCCTTTTCAAGCTACATGAAGGGGGCAGAATTGAAGTGATGTGCTGGCAAGGACAAGTGGATCCTCTATCATCTTTGCACAGCTGTCACACCCACAGAGCTTGTCCACTCAGGGAATACACAGGTTAAAACATGTGTGCAGCTCTTTTTAGCTGATCACACACACACTCATTACCTTCCTCATCATCCTGAAAGAGGCTGAATGAAGCTCCCTCCTCCTCAGATGTGTTCATTCCATGGGAAAGGGACACAACAATGGATTTTATGGTCCCTAATGTCTCAAGAAGGCAGCCAATCCTTCTGCTAGGACACCAATAAACAGGTTATAGGTATCAACCTTGAGTCCTGGACCCTTCTACATTTTCAAATCAAGTAGAGAACAAATGATTGAGGCAGAGAGCAGAGGTTTAGGCCATGGCTGCTTATAGGCAGAGAGCAGATGTTTAGGCCATGGCTGCTTATAGCTTTAAAGAGAGAAAGACATTTTCCTCTCTTGATATCAATAAGGCTGAGTTGCTTCATTCTCTTATTTGAAGGAAGAAAAAAGCTGTTTTGAAATGCTACCCCTGCCTTGATGTGGTACCCACAGGTCTGCTGAGCAGCAATCATAACCAGCCAACTGCAACACATTAACTGGAAAGGACAAAATGGGTAAAACCCGTGCTGTACAGAAGAACTCCGTGTACACCTCACCACTCTTCCTGTCTCATGAAACTAAACTAAATCAAATCATCTCCGAGGTTTAGACGGTAGAAATGTGCACAACAGGGATCTGTCTGGGCTTTCAATTCTGCATGAAGTGTGGGTAAGAGGAATGTGCCTTTGCAGCTCAGTTTCATTGATGTGTGAACTAGTATTCATGTCAGGTTTTCTTTAAAGGATACTTGAATGACTCTATTTTTAGATTTTACTGTGATGTTATTTCATCAGCTACTGCATGCATAATGCATCATCAGCAACAAAAATTTTAATCATAGCATAAATCAGCCAAAAGATACAAGAAATCAAAGTCCAAATTGCTTTGCTTGGGGACTTGAGTAAATGGATTTTGATTTTTAATTTCTAAATTCAGAGAGGCTCTGTGGGCCATACTCCCCAGATGTGTAGCTGATTGGCGAATGTGTGTCACAAGGCTATTCAGGTGCAATCCCAAAACCTGAAACATCATATTTCAATCTGAAAGCACCTTTTACAGATTTTCCTTAGACCATGATTTGGATCTCTCATCTAAATAATTCAGTTAAAGTACAGTTCCTGATTGATGTCCAAACACCACCTGTTGATCATTCACAAATTCCAAACTGAGGAAGAAGAATCTGCAAAGTAATTTCAGTGTAGTCTCCCAAGACCCAGCAAGGAAACCTTTCACAGGCACAGAAGGCTCAAAATGTTCCAGTTTGATTTCCAACAGAAAAGAAAGAGTAATTATCTGGGGCTGTGGCCTGTCATTAATGTATTAAGGAAATAGAATTTAAATCAGACATCTTACAGAACAGCACAGAGACATGGTTTTCAACTGGGAAAGTTTTTTTACTCATTGCTGCTGGTTTTGTTATGGACAATCCATTTAATCTAGCTCAACAGCTTTAAAAAGTGGGTCAAATATCTTATTTGTGGGGTCAGATTTGCAGGGCAGGGCACATTCCTTTTCCTTGCAGATAACATGGAGTACCATCCATCTCAGCTAGGAGAGATCCAGGTGTTTGTGCAAGCAGGTGTCTGCTCCCTGTTTCACACTCAGGGAAGCAGAGGCAGGACCAGCTCAGGGCATGCTCTGCACAGGGACAGCCTGGGCTTGAGAGGAAGTGTTCAAGGATTAGGGCACCTCTTGCTTCCTGAATAGCTGTCCTAGGTGAGATGGATGAGCCAGATCTAGGGAGCAGGGCAGCAGATGGATGTTTCCATCCCAGTGAGACAAACCCCAAAGTATCATTTAATTGGAGGGCCATACCTGTGACAGCAGGAATATTTTTTCCTGACCTCTCTGACCCTTCTTCACAGTTTTTTATGTTTTGCAGGGGAAATCTTTCTCCTCCACACCTCTGCAGTCTGGAAGAGCCTTTTGTAATTCTCTGTTTCATGGTTCTATCACACTTATCTTCAACTTATCTCTTTCCTTTGATTAGGCCTTTTATTTCTCTTTCCCCTGGGTTATCCACCTCTGTTTCTATAGTACATAATTGAGCTGCTGAATATTCATTATTAGTCCCTGGAGTCACATAAGATCTCCAGAGGAGGATAAAACCCTCCTTGGCTGTGTTTTGATTAGATTAGAGCCAAAATACTAAATGTAACTTAGTATGGAATAACTCCCCTTAGTTTAGAAAAAAATGGAGAGGGAATATTTATCCTTTCATAAGGGAAAAGAGGGAAGGAGGAAGGAGGGAGGAGGAAGAAAGCAGCCAGGCAGTCAGCAAGAAGGGAAAAGACTACAGGCCAGCCACTATGATGCGAAATTCCCCTCTGTCCTGAAATCATTGTGTATACTGAGGGTATTTCAGCACTGCTTGGTAATGATGTCAGAACAAACAGACTTTCATAGCAGCAGGAATAAAAAATTCAAGCAACTAACTTTTTATTGTCAAGCAAACCTGCCAGATACAAGCTCCCTTTGCAAGCAGAGGTCTAACAGCGCCAGCAGTTCTTCAGATGGTCCAGCTATTAAAGGGAGAGAAGATCACAGGTGAGCTTTGATACATTGCTTCACTAGTTACAGGCATGGTTCCATTCCCTGGGGACCCCAGCTCCACCAGGGCATGGGCTGCAGCAAGGGAAGGCTGTGTGCAGCCTGCTGCCCTGTCTGCTTTGAGCCCATTTCCCCTGCCTGGGGAGGGAGGCAGCAGGGACAGTGGCATTCCCAGGGGGCACTTCAGGGCATCTGGAGGTCGCATTCTCAGCACAGACTGGTTGGTTCACCCTTGATGAATGCCCCATCTGATACTGCAGTTTATGAGCTGAACAAACAGATCAGGAAAACATGCCAGTTGGGAAAAAAAAATCAGTATCTTTTTCTTCTTAATAAAATGATCTGCATGACAGAAGTATTTGAACAGTTTTGGATTTGTTAGACAAATGCTATGTTTGGCTGTAGTAAATACTCCTAATATCCCCATTTAGCACAATTTCAGTTTGATCTTTTTATACTTTGCACTATGTGAAACATCCTCCCGTGACTGTGGTCAGGACACTGATCTAGATCTATGTCCAGGGATACAACGAGCATTTAAAAGCATGAGCAGGAGAGATGAAAGGCTCTATCCTGTCTAGGAAGGTAGAAGGACATACTGCTGAGTGGGATACAGCTGGGCCAAAGTCTCCTCAAGCACCAGGTGAAAATTAACCTGATGTTCCTCTCCACTCTGCACTGCTGTTGCAGTTACACCATTGCAACCCTCTGATATCTTTGCCCAGGATGTGTGCTTCAGCATTTATCCATCAAGGACCTGTGCAGCCAACCAGTGTATTACATATGCTACATTCTGTTAAATTCACCATGAGGGTTTGCTAGCAGTTTCTTGCATTTGTACACACGAGCTCCCTTGGTGAACCTTTGTGCTGACAAGGGCAGACAAACAGCATTTACATCCTGTGAGGCAATGAAGGGATGTATCCCCATGATCATCCCTTTCCACATACCCACAGCAACTCTCAGCACTTCAAAGCTGCCTGTAATGCTGCAAAAAAAATAGAAGTGCAGGACACATTGTCAGTTTAAAAACAAAAAACAGATTTGTGTTATAGAAGTCATATAAATTGCAAAGCAGTACCTTATGGGTGATGATTTGTGTGAGTGACACTTCCTTTGCTGCTTTAGGGAGTTTTCAAAAACAATGCATTTCAATGAGTCATTGTAATGACTTGAAACCAAGTCAGAAAGAGAAATTTTCTGTAAAAGGCTACTTTTAATTTGGAGCATGAGGTATTATACAGAAAGTATCAAATATCTGTTACTCATGTAATGATTCTTTACAAACCTAGTACAAAGCTTTTCCTTGGTAACTTCTGTGTTAATGGAAAATCTAAACTCTGGCCCATGATAATCATTGTTATTCTTATATTTTGAATTAAAAAGGGAAATAATTTTCACATGTTTATAATCCTTCTTTCAAAATAAAATTAAATCTACTAAATATCCAGAACAAATTTCCTAAAGGTTGATAGTTCCCAAGTGCTGGTGCTTTTTGGCATAAACACTTTTCCTTCATTTCATTGTTGGTTTTACTTTGGCTGGTCTCCATATGAAGCTCACATGTTAAGGAAGCAAACAGTAAAAGGACAAAAAGCACAAGTCCTGAAACTTAAAACTTGGAATTACTCACAGCTATCAAATCTCTGCATGAGTTATAATTAGCTCCATTTTTCACCCACATGAAAATTAGTAAAGGATATGTTCAACTACTACACATAACCAGTTATACCTGAATGTACTGAGGAAATGCAATGTATAGTAAGTGCTGATGTATTGCTAGAAATAAAAAAAAATCAGGAATGACACAAATTCCTCCAAATACTTTGGCCAGAAAAGGAGAGTTCTGTCACATTGTCTGATCACACAGATGGACCAGATGAATATTTATTTGTTCATGATAAACACACAAACACGCAGTGCTCAGTGCTGGTGTTTCCAAAGGCAGCACTGTGGAACTGGATCAGACCCTCTGGGGGGAAGAAAAGAGGAAAAAGAGCAATCTGCAACTCTGACAGAATTTACAAACTTTCTGAACCATAAAATATGGTGCTTCATGTCTGCCATGGAGAAGGTCAGGAGAGTGTGGAAAATTTTAGCAAAGGCACAGAAATTCAAGCTCCAATGAGTTCTCATCATTAAAAGCTGTGCAATAACCAAATTATTAGCTAAATGTAAAAGTTCAAGTCACAACGTGCTGGTCATGTTCCAGTTTGAATAATTCCAGTGAGCACAGTTCAAACCTCTTGCGTGGTTAAGTGGACATCTGTGGGTCACCCATTCCTCAGCCTTATTTAGCACACTTGTTTTCCAGGTTTCTTCTTGTTTCCATCTCTTTGTTTTGAATTTTTTTCCCCACACATGGGTTAGCTTGAGTCTTTTTCCATTCTGAGCTTCATTTTGTTATTTTCAGCTCAGCTCTGAATGAGTTAGATGATGCTCATGCTGCAAAACATTGCCAATCTTGTCATACCATCTGTTTCAAAAATTAGAGAAGAAGCTGAATCCCTTAATGGGATGAAATAACTGTACTTTGCTCTGGGACTTTTCTTCATGGGTTCTGTTTTTCGTTCACTTGTTGATAATTCTGTCCTTTATAGCCCCGTAATTTAAATACCATTATGTTTTCTGCCATTAAGCCTCCCTGAAAGCTTATTTTTGCTTAAGACTACTGATACTCTATACAATCAATTTATTTTGCACTTTGAAGCAGAAAAGTCTTCACAGCTATTTCCAAAATCTCAGGTAGTAATGAAAACAGCATGTTTTATGAGACAATAACTAGATGGTTCTTCTACTGATTTTTAAGGCTATATCTGCATAGATTTCTATATAGATTTCTAAACAGTAAAAAGAAATAATTTTATAATTCCTCTTTAAAAATGATTGTGATTTTTGCTTGAACTGAACCTTACTTGTGTTCTTTTGTGAATCCTATTGCTTCTGCCTTAGATCTGGAGGATTTCAGAAGGGCCAGTGAGAATGTGATCCTCTACCCCTATGGCAAACAAAGGAAAACAAACCTGGAAGAAGTCCAAGAGAAAGGTACATTTACAGGAGTGAGGAAGCATTATTTCTCCTCTGTGCACATTTGAGCATAAGCTTTTTACACACCAGTTGCACTCCATCCTCCTGCTCTTCTCAGAAAACTGGCACTAAAGGTGAATGCATAGGTCTGCAATAACTGGACATGATGACGATTTTTTTTTTTTTGCAGTCATTGAGCGTGTATAATACAACTAAAAGCAATACTTTCTCCTAGTACAGTCCTATGCATGTATGAGAGTGTTGTTTTCCTTTTTGGCCTCAAAATTATCTCCTAAATTTCAATGTTTTCTAGTGATTGATGTGATCTGGTTCCTCCAGAGGATGGCATTTTCCTCATCTGAGGGACAAGGAACAGAGCAGAGCTGGCAGAATCTCATTGCATGGGCATTTCAGCAAGAAAGCCACCAGGAAATTCTCCAGCACATAAATAAGCAGGAGTATGACTGAGGAAGATTACAGCAGTGGCAGGGGATTCAAGAGGAGCTGAACACTTCAACACTTGTTTGAAGCTCACATGGCAGCTGTGGACAGATTTCTCTGTTTATAGCCCTGCTGCAACTGCTATTGATGGGGAGAACCACAGATCTTGTAGTTCTTTTTCTCTGCTAACCAGGTTTATCTTCAGCACTTTTTCTTCCTTCAATTGAACTTTCTCTCCTGCTTGACTTGCTAAAGCTGTTCGAGGAAAACAGAAGATAGTTGTAACTTAAGTGTTGAAGGCATGAACCACAGAGCTAGAAACAAGTGAGGTAGTAGGGGTCTGTGGTGCCTCTCGAGCACATAAATCATCTGCAGTTACTGGCCCTGCAAAACACACGGGTGAGTAGTGCCTCAGCCCATCACTTTGGACGAATGTGAATTTCTCCCTTCCCTGGAGCTGGGCAGTGGAGGAAAAGTCACTAAATAGTTCATACTTCCCTCCTATCTCTTTGCTTCATGAAAACAAAACACAGATTATAAAGTCAGGGGAATGGATCCATTTTCCAGGAGACAAACATATAAAGAGGAGTTAGAATGGCAAGCGTTTATGGTATCATCTTCCTTTGTAAAGCACTTTGTTTCAAAGTGTAAGGTGCAAAAAACCAGGATTTGAAAATAATAATGTCTATTAGGAAGGATTAGACTACAGCTTCAACTTGAGAAATGGTTTTTCAGATTGGATCATTTTTTAATAAAATGCTCACACTTCCTACATCTGATTTCTTTTCCTAAGCCCTGAAGTCTTCTCTTTCATAGCCAAACTTCTTATTTCTGTGGGATTTTTGATTGCATAAGGACAGCACATGTTCACAAGATTTGAGTTATTTTAAATTTTTTATAATCTCTGAGATTAATTATTTACAAGCACTTTTTAAAAACTTTCAAGTTTAGTGTTACTAAACACTAAACTAAAGCATCTTTTCTTCCCAAATGAAATTGATAGTGCATTATTATGCAGCTCAGTTCAATCAATAATGAAGCTTCATTTTTCATTCTAATTAGTCATCATATTTTTAATAGCCTACAAAATAAAAATGACAAATGATTTATTTTTCTGAGCCCACAACCAAAAGTTTGGTACATATACTTTAGACTACTCCTTTCCTCTAAAGTGTATGTATGTCTTTAGTATGTTGTCTGCACAAGACTGGATTGTGACAGATAACATGCAAAGAGTTTTGAAATCCTACAGTGTCATATGTTTTGTTAGCAGAATAAAATGATGATTATATCATTATACAATACCATTCATGCTACCTAAAAGCACCTATTTACCTCTTCCCACAGCAGGCTTTGTACTAAGAGAAAATATTATTTCTTTCTGTTCCATGGAAGTCAGCATGGAGTTCAGTGCTCTAAAAAATCTTCGCCACTAGGACTTTCTCAGAAAAATAATGCAATTATGAGGATCTAGTCAGCCAGGAGGTTGAGTAGTTAAGCATCCAGTTGTCAAAGTTCTGAGCTCATGTTTCTGAAAGAAATGAGCCGTATAGACAATCAATTTTCTTCTGAATCTGCACACTTTGGATTATTTATAGATACTGCCTCATCATTGAGGGTTTGTTTTCGTTTTTATTTTTTTAAATTTTGTTAAAGACCACCAACTAATTTGAAAGTGAGAGAAGAAATTGCCTAAAAATATCGATTTATGCCAGTCAGTCTGCGATGATACCTGTTAACCTTTGCTGCTAAAACAGAACTAGTTCTTGACAATATTGCACAAAAATAGACAAAAGTTAAAGTAGATTCTCATGTAGTCTCTGGAAACTGCTATATTTTGTAGGCTTTTTTTGATTATTTATATTTGTAGGTGCCTGAATTACCATGGATCCATGTTGAGGTTTTTTGCAGTTTATATGCTAACAGGCTTTAAGTGTTTTCTAAGAACATCTCCTCTTAACTGAGAGAATTTTTTTCCTTTAATGTTTGTTACGGAAAAGTCCAAAATGGATCTATCTTTATACCAAAATAGTGATTTTCAAGGTAAAAAATCATTTAAAATTACAGTGAATTAAGATCATCAGGATGGCTGAAATATATGAAAAATACAGTTCCATACAAACCTGCTACCCATATCACTTTTTTGATGTTAGCAGATCAAATTTCAGTGGTTCTTTTCCTTGCTATATCTACCTCCTTTGCAAAGCAGCTAAATGTGCATTCTTACCTCTCAAGAGAGGAAATGGCTCAGTTTCCCAGTCCTAGTTTCATTTAAGATTTGGTACTGCTTTGGCTGGGATAAAGGTTAGAGCGGGTGTAGGGTTGAGTTTTGGATTTGTGCTGGAGAACAGCATTGATAACACAGGGATGTTTTAGTTACTGCTGAGCAGAGCTTACACAGAGCCAAGGCCTTTTCTGCTCCTCACAGAAACAAGTGCAGAGGGACCTGGGAGAGAACACAGCCAGGACAGGTGACCCCAGCTGACCCCACAGGTATATTCCAGGTCATATGGTGCTGTACAAAGCTGGGGAAGAAGAAAGGGGAGACATTCAGAGTGATGGTGTTTGTCTTCTCAAGTCACTGTTATGCACAAGGGAGACCGACTTTCCTAGGGACAGCTGACCCCTGCCTGCCCAGGGGAAACAGTGAATGAATTCCTTGGTTAACTTTGCTCGTGTGCTCAGCTTTTGCTTTAGCTATTAAACTGTCTTTATCTCAACTCACGAGTCTTCTCACTTCCACTCTTCCAATTCTGTCCACCACCCAGCTGGGGGAGAGAGCCGGTGTCTGTGTGGGGCTTAGCTGCTGGCCAGGGTTAAACCATGGCAGAGGTTATATGGAATACACCTTGGCATATCTGGAGTACTCCCGGGATGCCAACATGCAAAGGTTTCTGACAGGCAGTTTGCCCAAGTGGACCTTTCTGTGTAATCTGAGGGATGTGAGTGGTAACACTCTACAGGAGACGTGGGAGCACATTGATCCTGTAGCCTTCAAGGCAGGCAGAATAATTTTACAGATTCATAAAAGCGAAATACTGTGCTACTTGTCCCAGTCTGTTGTTACATTTACCAAGGGGGTGAGAAGGAGGGAAACTGCAAGGATCACATTGCAGAAAGCAATTCCAACAAGAGGTGGTGCTGCACGTCCATTTTAGAGTGAAGTTCTGTCTTCTGCTAAGTGTTGGTTAGGAGAGAGGGTGGGAGGCAAGTGCTATCTCCCTACAACATGGTTATTACAATCAAACCACTTCTTTACAAGAGCAGTACAGTATTTATTTTCCCTATTGCAGCCAACAGAATTTATACCCACTCTCACTAAGAGATCTGTGCAACATGAAGTGTGTATCACCTGCCTTTCACTTGTACTTCATATCAGTTATAAATTCAAAATTACCTCTGAACCCTTCTTTTCAACTGTGGTGTTCCACAGCTTCAGCAGCACACGTTTTTACTGTCAGTGATGCAAATCTAAACCTCTCTTAATGAAATGATACTCCATAAGCATCTTGGCATAATTAATCATTATAGGCAGCTCTTCAACTACAAAACTTGAAGACAGAAGGCTGTATTTTAGGCATTTAAGTCTCTTTATTACGCAAGAAAAAGGGAGGTTATGCTTAAAAAACTGTGGATCCCATAAGGAATGGTGTGCTGCTCCCTCATACTAACAACCAGGGAAGCCTTGCTGGAGATGTGAAGGTTGAGGGCAGCCTTGGCTGCAGGGACCATGAGATCATGAAGTTCAGTATCAGATGAGGAAAGAGCAGGGCAGAGAATAAAATTGCAACCATGGGCTTCAGGAGAGCTAACCTGCTGCTCAAGGTGGATCTGAGGTGGAGCTCAAGGTGGGCTCCTTCAGGGAGTGGATCATGAGTGAGGCTGAAGACCTCATAGCAAACCAAAAAAGCTGCTAGAACTCAATGAATTCCCTAAGGAACCTATCCTGAATAGCCATGATCTCACTCAGATCCATTTGGACACGACCCTCCCAGTGACTGACACAATGCTTCTCACAGCCATGATGGCCTACACATGGGCAAAATATGAAAAGGTAAAAACTGGGAAAATGTGAAGAGACCTTTTAGGGTACCAAAGTGTTTGTGATGCCCAATGGGATGCTGAAGAGCAACCAGCAGCTGGTGGACATCACTGAGAAAGTGAAATCAGAAATGAGTTTGGCGGGAATTGGCTGATGTGGTTGCCAGGTCACACTTCATGATATTTGAAAAGTCTTGGCAGTCAGATGAAGTCCTGGATGACTGAAGAAAGGGAAATATCATCCCCATCTTTAAAAATACAAAGGAGGTTCCTGGGAGCTACTGACCTATCAGCCTCACCTCTCTGCCTGGGAAGATCACGAATCCAGATCCTCCTGGAAGCCATGCTAATGTATATGGAAAACGAGGTGATTTGGACAGCCAGCACATTGTCACCAAGGCTAAGTCCTGCCTGACCAACCCAGTAGCCTTCCATGATGGAGGGACTACATCAGTGGACAAGGGAAGNCCCTGGGAACTACCAACCTATCAGTCTCACTTCTCTGCCTGGGGAGATCATGAATCCAGATCCTCCTGGAAGCCNGGCTTTGACACAACAGATCCCCACAACTCCCCTCTCTCTAAATTGGAGAGAGGTAGATTGATGAGTAGACAGATTGAGCAGCCCTGCCAAGAAGGACGTGGGGGTACTGGTGGATGAGACTGGACATGACCCAGCCACGTGCACTTGGAGCTCAGGAACCCAAATGTATCCAGAACACCATGGGCAACAGGTGAGGGAGAGGANAGATTGATGAGTAGACAGATTGAGCAGCCCTGCCAAGAAGGACGTGGGGGTACTGGTGGATGAGACTGGACATGACCCAGCCATGTGCACTTGGAGCTCAGGAACCCAAATGTATCCAGAACACCATGGGCAACAGGTGAGGGAGAGGATTCAGCCCCTCTGCTCTGCTGTGGTGAGACTCCACCTGCAGTGCTGTGTCCAACTCTGGGGACCCCAGCACAGGGAGGATTTCAGCCCGTTGGAGTGAATGCAGAGAAGGCCACCAAGATGATCAGAGGGCTGGAGCCCCTCTCCTATGAGGAAAGGTTGAGGGAATTGGGATTTTTCAATCTGGAAAAGAGAAGGCTTAGAGGTGATCTAATTGTGTCCTGCCAGTACCCAAAGGGAGCTGACAAGAAAGATGGACAGACTATTTACAAGGGCATGTAGAGAAAGGACAAGGGGGAGTGGGGTCAAACTGAAAGAAAGTAGGTTTAGATTGGATATTAGAAAGAAATTCTTTACTGTAAGGATAGTGAGACACCAGAACAGGCTGCCCAGAGAAGTTGTGGCTGTTCCATCCCTGGAAGAATTTAAGGTCAGGCTGAACAGCAGATTGAACAACCTGGTCTAGTGCAAGGTGTCCCTTACTCACAACAGCAGAGCTGGAAGCAGATGATCTTCAAGGTTCCCTTCCAACCCAATCCATTCTGTGATTCTATAATTTTACTTATCTGACAAAGCCCTGACTACTGGATTTTAGAGATAAAATTCCACATAAGAAGCTGTCTCTGCCATGAATAAAAGCTTGAAATAAGACATAGGTGTAAAAATAAGTCTCATCTGAAGGAAATAAGAAGAATCTAATTCTTGTTATTACTGCTTAAATCTGATGATAGTTAAGCCAGCCTCATGGTTTGGCAGAAGCAGGAAAACAAGCACAGCAGATAATGCATTTCAGTGCTTGGATCACTGACACTGCATGCACCACAACAGCCAAGATAGCAGGTAGGAGGATGGCCAGTTTGCAACCTTTGCAACCTTATCAGAATATCTTTCTCTGGTACAAAAGTTCTTTGTATCAGTGGAAGAGAATGTTCTTTATACATGATGTTGCAATTACTGGTCCTGCCCCAAATATGGGGAACCTAAGAACTGATGTTCCTAAGAACCCAGAAGGGAAGGAGCACAGTCCTGAGACCCTGCTCATGGAGAATATGTTTATTTCTGAAAAGTGTACTTTACACAAACGATATCTTTCAGCCAGCCAACAAGTTTAAGGGAAGGGTAAATTTGTGGCAAAATGTTCTGATATAAACTTTATTTCCTGCAAGTACACTTATTAATCTAAACTACAGAATATATAAAAATTTCTGCAATCTGACTCTGTAAAATACACCATAGAGTAATGCAGGAATGAGGCATCAGTGTCTCAGCATATCCCTAGAGATCCTGAAATTAATAGCTATATTTATAACTAAATTATATTCTGAATCTTAGGGATGGCAAGGGATGTTGTATATGAACTGAGACGTTGCTATTCTAGTGAGATACTGTCTCACTAAAGGAACAGAACTGGGTCAGCCCTAGCAAAGGCAGAATCTATGCCTGGAAGAGGTTTACTGTTATCCCTTAAATACTTCTGAAATTCCAGCTCTTCCTTGTGGGCAAAACACTGGGGATTTATTCTGTGAAATGCAAATATTTGACGCCTGGCGACTCTTTCCTGCTTTTGATCTCCCAGTTCTAAATGTACCTCACAGCTTGCAGGCACAGTGTCCTGTCACCTCTCTGGGCCCTTCCCTTACTCCCATCAAACAGCAGTCCCTGAAGAGTGCAAGAAATACTGTGGAGAATGCTCTTAAGCCTCCCTGGCACCTGAGACCTGCTGATGGGGCCAAAACCAGGCTTTTGCAGGATCAGTAAAGGTGGATGATTAAAGAATGGCACTAACGTTCCCTTCATCATGCTTCTCTCACCCCAGCTTCATCTTGGATTCTCTCCCGAGACAGAAGTTATTAGAATAATCTGAAGTGCTCTAACACTCAATGTAACACTGAAGGGTGAGTCAGTGTGTTACTGATGAGGAACTGTCTACCTTTTATCACCTATATGCTCCATTAACTTCTGCAGGTGTAACAATGCATCCACAACCATTTATTTTATAAACATAAAAGTCTATAATGCAAGACTTGTTAGCACATTCCATAGTATGCTGAATTAACTTGAAATTTAAGGAGACTTCACACATTAAGGGAAAAGCTGTAATGGGTGGCCTTTTTGACCTGCTTGTCATTTTGAATTCAAAGTCACAGTAGAGCAGCCTGGGCGACATCAGTTACTGCCTCAATTCTTTTCTCACCACACTCATCACCACAGGAAATCTACCACCCCATCACCTAAACAGCGTGAGTGTTCAGCTAAGATTTTCATTTCTTGTAGCAATTTCCTGATCTGTTGGGTGTTATTCCTCAGCAAGGCATGGGATGGGAATGTAAGTAGGTCACCTTTCCAGACAGCCATCACAGCTGAAGACATAGCTGGGATGAAATGCTGTGCCTAAGATAACATTCAGGGAGCAGCAGAGAGAAATTATTCCTAGTCCTCAAGCTCTTCACCAACCTTTACCTCACGTCCTGTCCCCTACCTTGTCCCTGCCATAGCTCCACCCAGCTACAGTTTAGTTAATGATATTATGGTAATATATTCTCAGAATTAAAGGAAGGACTTTTTCAAGCTCTGATGATCAAAACAGTTATCTGTCAAGAATAGAGAGTTGTGGGAAAATACTTTTCAGGTTGGACAGGTAAACACAATAATACATTTCTAATGAATGCTGTGGGAGGGAAGCACAAACTCCAACCATTTCCATCTGCTTTGAACAGCCATTATAGAACTCCCTAACACAACCCTAAGAGACTGAAGGTGAAAGGTTGCTGGAGTCCTTCAATTTCCTAGTCTTTTTTGAAAAGGAAAATGAACGTTGAAGTCAAGGATAAATGCCAAACAACTGTTGGCAATTTTAACTTGCTTCAAATTCAGGATACTGCCTCTAACAGCAGGGTGCTGGAAAAAGATGATCCTTAAGGTCCAACCTAACCCAAACCATTCTGTGATTCTATGATTCTTCTGACTTGTAAGTAAAGTTGCTTCTTGTCACTACACAGAGTCCCTGGAAAAAAAAACCTGTTCCTTCACTTATTTTTTTCCTCCTTTCACTTTATAAAGTTTTGCTCCATGACAGGGGGCAAAATGATAGTGTGCTGTCAGCCAAGTGGAAAGGTGTAATTTTATGGACCACTTCTCTGTGGAATGGGACGGATGAGGTAGGAAATATTAAGTCTCTTACAGCACATGGCTTCTATAGCACTATAGCTGGGAGGGAAGAGGGGCTTATGCAAAACTGTTCCTTTAAAAAAGGTCAAATAGAAAGATGAAACCTTCCCATCAAGAAGGCTTTGATTATGTGACAGCAATGCTTTCCATCTACCCTTTGAGAAAGTACCAGAGTACAGGGAATATTGAAGTACCTTCTGAGCCAATAATAAGTAGAGGCAACATGAAAGTGACTGAGTAATTGCATCAGAAGTTTGCAATTAATGACCAATATCTGTCTAAAAGTAGTAGGAGAAGATGTTAATCTTGTGCATTTTATACAATACCAGGAAAAAAATACAGTTTGGTTTTAATATTGCCATTAAAAAATGTTATTGTTAATACAATAAAAGTATGTTTCACTTAAGAATCAAGTGTGCAAGCACTAGTTGTAAACTAAGGCCTGTTGTCTGTAGCTTTTTAAAATACAAAAAGAGCAACACTGCAGATGTAGGATGATGCCTGAGACTACAGCACATTTGTTTGGGACCAGAATATGTTTAGATTCCCTGACAGAAGTCAGATCAAACATTCAAATGAATTATTTGGACACTATCCAAAATGAGCTCCTGCACTTAGAGATAATAGATTTGCCAGTGTAAATCATACTGAAGATGGATTAGACTGCAAATTCTGTTAATATATCTGGTGACACACATCAACTATGAGCAGTGACAAGCAAACACTTTATCCTATGCCTGTAGAGGCTAAACGTGGTTAGATTTATTTGCAAGTGTATTTGTAGTTGCAAGACATTTGAAGGTGGTCAGGAAATGACTGAAGTGGCTGAGAATTACACTAGGGAGCAGTATTTTTTGGTTGTAGCTGTGGGTTACTTTCCAGTATACATCTTGATGGTTTTGGTTTATTTTAAATAACTGATTTCTAATAATTATTTCCATGTCACAAGCAAAGCAAATTTTAGGTTAGGTCTAAGTGAGAAACACTTCATATAAGCAATGTTCTTCTTTTACACTAGAATATAGATAACAAGATCCATTAAACATAACATGAAAGACCAGATGAGTGTAAGACAGAACTTCCATTTTGTCAAGCTTTATTCCTTGTTAAATCAGCTTTTCTGTTTTCAAACACCGTAAGGATGTAGTAGTGTCATCTAAGATTAGTCATACTAATGCAACACACAATGGATTGGATACTCTCCAACTGAAGAGTGAATGTCATCATAGAAAAGGGAATGAGGGAAGGAATGAGGGAGGGAAAGAGGTGAATCTGACAGATCTGTCTTCAGAACAATTTTGAAGTCCTGAAGATTTGATTAATGTTAGTAAAAGGCTAACAAGTGAAAAATCTCACTTGCACTACATTGTGCAAAATCACCAAGCAAGTGATTATGTGGTAAATTAGAATCCCATTTCTGTGTCTTGGACACAGAGGCATTTTGAACAGGCCTTTCTGTAACATCACAAAAAAATTTAACAAGGTCCTGAAAATGAACCTTTTAGCTCCAGATGACCTACACTTGTCTACACACATTTTTGTCATGTAATATTCCTGATGTTAAAATATATTTTGTCTTTGAACCACACATGTTAGTGATGCATACAAACCACTGCACACCAGAGTAAAAATACAATATGCAGTAAAAGTTACATACCATTTTTGTCAGCTGATTCTATGCACTTACCTGAACAACAAAACAATGTTAGTGGGAGGAAAGAGATGACTTCTATTAGACTAACCAGTTAGAATTTCATAAATTAAAAGTAAGAAGTCTACAGGATATTACTATAGTTACAACAGGATATAATGCTTCTAGGAGTCCTTTAAGATAAAAGCAGATATTTAATTAACTTCATTTTGTTCTTCTGAAGATTCAAAACATTACATAAGGGTTTAAACCTATACTTAAAAAAAAAAAAATAATCATGTGACAAACAAAGAATGGTGCTTCCAATGGTCACACCTATTTTCCTTCCTCTCCGTATATCAACCGGTTCTGAACAATGGCCTGTAAAGAAAGCAAAGAGCTATTCACCATTTTCTGGTCTCCATACAGAAACATGAGTATAACTTCTAAACAAAAAATACAGACCCCTAAAGAGCATGATGCAACTGCCTCTTAGTCACAGACCCATTTACAGTTTAAGTGACTATTATCAAGGGCAAGACACCTGAAAAATGTTTGGAAGACAAAATAGGAGGGAAGAGATTCTTGCAAAGTCTATATTTGTAAAATCTGTCCAGTTTCTTTGGATAAAAGGCATTATCATAGAATGGCTTGGGTTGGAAGGACCTTTCCTGTTCCAATCTTGCCATGGGCAAGGACACCTTCCACCAGATCAGGTTACTTGAAGCACAATCCAGTCTGGCCTTGGACAGTTCCAGGGGTGAGTGATTTCTCTGGACAAGCTCTTTCAGTGCCTCACCACCCTGAAAGTAAAGACCTTTTTCCTCATATCTAATCTAAACCTACCCACTCTCAATTTGAACTCATTTCTCCTCATCCTGTCACTACATGCTCTTGTAAATAGTCTTGCCTCATCCTTTGTTTAAGTTCCCTTCAGGCACAGGTATATTAAATTCATATATTCAGGTATATTAAATATACTACTCAAAAATTTAGGCACAAGGACTGCAAATACTGTGCAGCATTTTTCAGGGGTTTTTTGTGTTTCATGAAACAAAGAAAGAAAATTTTCACAAAGTTCACACAGAAAATGAACAGTTTCTTCTCAGCAAATTCAGTAATTAGAATTCAGTAAAATTCAAAAACAGAAATAAGCAAACCTAAGATTTGTGCTTAGTCCTGTTCGTGTTTGGGCTGTAGAGACTTGTGGATGTAATCACTGTTCTGCTAAAGTCAAAGCAATATCTGTCAGCAGGATCATGGTTTATTCATATTTACAATCTTAGATTAAGGACAGAACATCTCCAACAGCACAATATAAAGGACTAAAAAAAAAAAATAACTGCTAGAACTGAGAACTAGGACTGAGGATCAGCACAGCGATTTCTTTCATCAATTACACTTTCCTTGGCTTTCATCAATTACACTTTTCTTGGAGAAAAGAGTCACATTATTATTTTAACTCGACCAGAATTTTTTGTTTGCTGCTTCTATTTTCTTCAATGATATGAGATTTTCAATTTAGAAGATTAAAAATACATACAAGCTCTCTAGATTCACAAACTTTGAAGTGAAAACCAGTTCAAGATCGCAAGATAAAGTTTTTATTCCTCAGAAACAACAAATTGTTGCTATTCCTGAAATGAAAGTCATATATTTTGCAGGCAATTTCAAAAGCAAAGCAAATATCTCTTTCATGCTTTCTTTAGAAGGCAAATCATAAAGCCAGCAGAAAATAGAAGCAATTGGAATATATAAGCAATTTAGAGACACTTGTTTAATCTCAGTAATTACCTATTCACAGAGGCAGGATTGGTTTGAAAGGGCTATAGATATTTTTCTATTTAAAACTTTAAAGAATTTCCTGAGATATGTTAAATACAGGATAAATGCCATCTCTCTTCTGTCAAAATCGTACCAAGATAAAAAACAGAATATGGTCAGATAATATTTTCTGCTGCAGTCACAGCAGATGAACAAATCAGAGCTAAATTTTGTCTGTTCACATGTATAAAATCTGGCTTACTTCTCTGAATTTCCTTCTATCAGACAAAGTGATGTCAGAAAGCAACTCAGTGATTTTCTGAACAGCATTTCTTGAAGTGGTTTTAGAGTTCAGGAACATCAAGAAGCTGCATTTTAAAACTATGTCCTCTTTAGATTTTTTGTGTGGTTTGGGTTTTTCAGTCAAATTCCATTGTATTTAAATACATGCTCAGTCCTTCACTCTTTCATTGGGCATCTCATTCAGCTTGGGAAAGTCAGATGTTCCCAGAGAGCAGGAATAAGTTTTAGAGAACTAAGATATACATGGCAAGATATGGCACTTGGCTGGGCAAGTTCTAGATCACTCTGGGAAAAATTAATAAATTCCAGTACTTAAAGAAAAAGAATGTGAATAACACAGACAGCAGTAACCTAGCTGTGGAAATGCTGACCTTCCTGGCTGCCAACTTTTTTGATCAGTTTTGCCCCTAAGGAATTTTGTCTTCAGGGTGGCACCTAATGTGAACCCTTAATGAAGGACATATGGCTCACAGAATCAGGCTGTAAGCATGCAGGACCAGCTGGCACACCTGAGAGCAAAGCTGAAACCAGCCCCAGATTGGGCAGTCACAGATGTCATGTCAGGGCACGACCTCCTCCCAGGCTGCTGCGTCCAACACAAACTAGAAGAAGCAACACCTTGACCACAGTTTGCTATTTATGAATATTCATTAAATACATGAAAAAAGGGAGAGGGAGAGGGAGAG
>VYXD01007851.1:235232-305055 GCA_013397195.1 Hylia prasina
GGTTGGGGTTTTTTTTCTGTTTGTTTGTTCATTTGGGGTTTTTTTGTGGGCTTTGGCAAGGAATGCTGAGTGATGCCAGTATGACTCTGGACGGCTTTAAGATAGAGCAGGCCACAGGGTCTCTGCCTCCACCTACTCTGCTCTTTCTTAGTTCCCCTGAACTATGGGTCTCCCCACCTCTCCCATAACACAAAAACCCTTTCTTGTTCTTGGCAACTACTTCCATTTTTGCAAATTTTTCATGGAAAGAAGCAACAACACCCACTCCTCTCCACTCATGGTGGTGCAGAGGGATTAGAAAACAAGATGAACCTTAGATTTAGGAGACAGGACTAGAGGGGAAACTTCTGGAGGCACTGGATCAGTGGATAGGTATTGACAGTGATTGCTTTTCTGTAAGAGGCCACTTGGTAGAGCAGTCACAATTGCCCTTCTGGACAAAATTCCAGAAAGAAAAACCCAAGTTTTCTGCACTGCAAACTCTATGTCCCAAAACTTAATCTGCCTATGCCTCAATTCAAATGAGGTAAAAGTGTCTTATCTACTCATCTCAAAAAGGTGCTGTAAAAAGCAATTTAGCATGTACATTTAGTGAGGAAATAAGTATTGATGAGCACTAAGGCAAAAGTCCACCAGGAAATTAAGTTACAAAAGCAAAATCTGAAGAGGTAACAAATGTTCCACTGTGGCACACAGTGAACAGCAGTAAGCAAACAAATTAGAGGAGAGTTTCTCTTTTGGTAAACATTAATTGCTGTGTACTTGCTGTAAAATGTGGCAGAAGTCCAGGTGGAAGCAAATGCATATATATGATAGGTATGTGCAGTGCAAAACTGTGCTTGAGTCTGAGGGAGGAAATTAGGTAGGCACACGCCACCTCCTGGCATTTCTTAAATACAGCTTGTGACTTATTTATCTTTTGCCCACATTGTAACTTTGCAGGAAAATTCAAATCTGATGTATGTGCCAAATAATAATGACTGCAAAAAAAATAGGAAAAAAAAATACATCTACACTGTATTTTCAAAACAAAATCTCCTGCAGATTTTGCTCCAATGTAGCATTATTTCAAAATTTATCTAAAAAGAGTGGGTTAAACATATAATACAGCTGAAAAAAAATCTTCTGGGCTTACCTGCAGTTTTAACAGAGGGGAATTTAATTTTTTCAGTGTATTCAATTATGTGAGTTCGCCCAAGACATTTGTTAGCTACCCTTAATCCCAGTATTTCTAGTTAGCCAGCATTTCCTCTAAAGATGAGGTATCAGCAGAGGGGCAGTGGGATTCCTGTGCTTGTTCCTAGCACAGGAGGGAGAATGATGTAGTGAGCACAGACTGCTTTTCAACCTGAACCTGTGCATTTCAGCCATGAGGGGTTCCCAGCTTCTGCTCCCCCAGAGCCATTCCATGTTTCTGGGTATCACTGACCCCTCTGCACAGTCCCAGTCTCCTCCTTCTGCTTCTGGCTTTTGTCCCAGCCCAGGTCTTCTCTCCAAACAAACCCTTTTTCCTGACACAGGATAAAGAAACCTGAGAAATGTCTTGGGATAGAAAGGGGTGAATATCCTACTTAGTTTTGATACTCTTAAAATAGTCAATATTTTACTTCCCTAACATAATTCTATGTCCATTTTCCCAAGACTTATTTCTGTCTATTTTTTTTTTCCTAATGTATTTCCTAGGAAGTATTTTTAACATCCTTAACCAGTGGGCAAATTGGCATTAGGTCAGCACAACTCAATTAATTTCACATTAATCCTGCCAGTTCACACAGGCTGAGAATCTGGTCCACTGTGATAGGAAATTAGGTCTTTTTTTACTGAGTGGAGGCTGTCACCCACAGGCCGTTTAGAAACTTATTTGGTTATATTTATGGATGTGACATATCCAAAATGTATTACCAAGATTTTTTTTTTTCTTCTGTGAACAGTGGAACCAGTAAATCTTTTGAGTGGGTTTGCATACCTGTACCTGTACCTGCATCTGTACCTGCACTGCACTGATAATTCAAATTCTTCTCTTATTTTCATCATGATCTCGTTCCAGATATATTAGTAGCCCTCCCCCATTCCCTCACTGCCATCTGGGAAGAAAGAAGCACAGTCAAGCCTGGCTCGGTGTTGTATCTGTGCTTTCTGCTGTTGGTTGTGTCTGCAGCTCTTAGGCACAGCATGGCCAAGCAAAAAACCACAACAAAATACTGAGTTCATATGAGGCTTTTTTTTTTCTCAGTGAGATCATGAATTCACTTTTGCCTACTATTTTACAGATTTTCACAAAACCTCCAGAACCATTTAACCTGTGAGATTTCTATCACTGTCTAATGTGGCTAACATTGGCCTGTTGGTTCCCAAATTATTAGAGACTGGTCAGTGTGATTGTAAAAGCCTTAAAAACCAAGAAAAAGAAAAAAAAAATTATGGGACATAATGTGCATTACTTGTTATCAGTGCTTTAAATGACACAGAATAAATAGTTTTTGCAGCAAAAGCAGAGATTCTTGGAGCACATTCATTCTTTTCTAGTGGGTTTAATTGGTTCCCAAAAAAAAAAAAAAATTAGCCAAGACTGAAAATGGAACAGAAAAATTAGATTCTATTTTTGAATGTAATGGTAATAAAATTTTTTTACACTATTTTTTTATTTTACAGCAAAGGGAAGAGAACACTTCAAGTGAAGATCCATAGAATATGCCAAGGTCCATCAGCAGCTCAGTAGAACAGAGGTGGAACCTGACTAATACATAAAGTCACTGATTTTGGTGCATAAAATACTGCAGTGTGATCACCTGTGCACGTGACTATCTCTCCTCACAGACAACATTTCAGGAAATCTCAGTTTCACATGGAATGTTTGAGGCATGCCATTGCCATCCACTCCTTTGGTGAAAGCTCTGTACTTTATTCTCCTTCTGCCCTCAGTTGGACAAGCTAAATTTTAGTCACACAGACCTCACTCGAATATGGTACTATAACCCCATTTACTTATAGAAACACTGCCTATTCTAAAAATAAATCTATCAAGATTGCTTCAATCTGCCAGAAAAATCATAATTATAGGCACTTCTGATGACAGAAAGGATGGAAAATATGCAATCCAATGGAATGAGAACATTTCCTCTGAATAATTTTGTTGCAAACCATCTTTAAGGCAATTAATGACTTAAGAAAAAAACCTCTGTGAATCATAAATTATTATTTGTTACCAAATACATATGTGTTTAGATATATGTCCTATGAGAACCTTTCTTACTCCCTTCAGGATTTGTAATACTGATAGGATGCGGAATTAACTCTGCAAGTATATATGGCCATGGTTTTGAAAGGTGTGTGGGGATTTGGGCTGCAATTTTAAGATTTTTGCTCTAAGACATCTGCAAGTCTTTTCTGTCAGTGGCTGCTCAGCACTTCCTGGGAATTTCTAAAAAATGTAGTTATTCCAATCTAGTTTGCTGTTCCTCTGACAGCTGTCATTCCAGTGAGCAGAGCTGTCACTGAGAAACTCTCACTTGAGATGAGAGTGGGGAAAAAACTGCTATCAGCCAGGAGCTACTGGATGGTCTGGGGTGCACAACTGGCATGAACTCTCTGCTTTGCTTTTCACGGCTGGTTAATATCGTCAGTTTGCATCCACCATGGCTCCTGAGAAATTAACAGTGACAGAGAGAAAGTCCTAACACAGGCCCTGGGGATTTTATCTCTGCAGTTTAACAATGCTGTAATGGGTTGACCTTGGCTGGATGCCAGGTGCTCACCAAGCTGCTCTATCATTCCCCAGTAGGGCAGGGGAGAGAAAAATAAGACGGAAAACAACTGCTAGGTTGAGATAAGGTAGTTTAGGGTCTGTGGGTGCATAAGCAAAGGGAAACAAAAATTGATCTCTACGTCCCATTGGTGATCAATGTTCGGCCACTTCCCAGGAAGCAGGGCTTCAACATGTGGAGCAGTTGCTCTGGAAGGCAAACATTGTTAAATAACAAATGCCCCTCATTCCTCCTCTCTCCCTCAGCTTTTATATCTGAGGTGATGTCATATGGTATGGAATATCCCTTTGGATAATTTGGGTCACCTGGCCTGCTTGTGTCCCCTACCAGGATCTTGCCCACTCCCAGCCCCTTGACAGGGGAGCAGGGGAGGAATGTTAGAGAGACAGCACAGATGCTGTGCCAGCACAGCCCAGCAGTAACACCACTGTGTTATCAACACTCCTCCAGCTAACAAGGTAAAGCACAGCACTGTGAAAGCTGCTAAGGAAAAATGAAATCTACCTCAGAAAGACGCAATACAATCTCCATCCCTTATTCCATACCATTCAAGTTATACTCAAATCCCACAAAATTTATATATCTTCCAAATGTTCCATTCTATTTATTTCTCACTACTGGAATCCATTCTTACCCACATATACAACTTAAAGTATGTCCCTAAACCATCTCCATACCCAAAATGGATTTTCATTAACCTCCATCCCCCATCCTTTCACAGATAAATATTATTTTGCCATTTCATGGGCTTCCTTGACCCCTCCAGATCCATGACTAGGGCTCCATTTCATCTGGATGGGTGGTCAGGACAGGAGAAGCAGCACATTTGATCACTGGGCACCGAGAGCAGTCTGGCTCAGGTCGTCATTCCATTCTCCTTGTTCCTCACAATATTCATTCTCATCAGTTCACGTCATTCCTGCTGCTTTACTTCCTACAACTTAAAATTTACACCAGAGATTATTTTTCCTCCAAGATTAAGTCTCCTTGAGTTATACACAGGGTCACCCCATCCTTCCACATTACCCACCAAGTACACCCACAGTCCCATGAATGGGTCTGCCTTTTCTCATGGGAGGAGAAATCCACACCAACTTCTCCAACACTTTCCCTATGTGTAGTATAGGGACCTTATCCCCTCCCACAGTGTGTAGGGGTTTAGTCTGGGCAGGACCAGGGCAGTTAGCAGTGTTGACCAGCCAAGTGGCTTCTGACACTTCTAACACAGTCTTCAGCCATCCATTAGACCTCTCAATTTTTCCAGCAGCTTGTGGGTGATACAAGATGTGATACATCTACTCAGTGCCATGTTTCTTTGCCCAAGAGTTGATAAGGTTATTTCAAAAGTGAGTCCCATTGTTTGACTCAGTTCTCTCTGGGGTACCATGTCACCACAAAATGTGTCTCTCAAGGACTAAGATGGTGTTTTGAGCAATGGCATGCTTTACTGGATATGTTTCCAGTCAGACAGTTGTTGCCTCTACCACAATGAGAATGTAGCTCTTGCCTTGGTGTGTTTCTGGCAGTGGTCCGATGCAGTCAATTTGCCAGGCCTCACCATATCAGAAACCCACCCACTGCCCTCTGTTCCAAGGAGATTTCACTTGCATGGCTGGCTTGATTGCAGCACGTTTCACATTCCTGAAAAAGCGTGTGATGGCTCCTGTGGCCGGATCCACCCCTTGATCATGAGCCCTTTATGTGGAATCCCTTCTTACATTTCCTAATGCTTCACGGGCCCATCGGGCTATAAACAGCTCACCCGTTCACTCCCAGTCTACATCCACCTGAGCTATTCCAATTTTGGCAGCCTTAGCTATCTGTTCATTATTTTAACGTTCCCCAGTGCCACGACTTTTGGGCATATGAGCATGTACATGATTGTCTTGGGTTATGAAACCAAAAATGTGTATTCTATTCCATCTGTTGAAAGCAGTTGGGAGATGATTTTCTTTATCTCTTGTAACTCTAGGGCAGTGGGGGGTGGATGCCTTCTGTTAATGAGCCAGCTGTTAAAATCAGGTGGAACAATGTTCCTTATATCTCCCACAAGCCATCCTCCTTCCAGGGGGATATCTTCTGGTAATGGGCCATTAAGGCTCATCAATGACATTACACATTTACATCATCTCATTGTGAGATGCTCCACCCAGTGGGGGGAGCCAACCATTCCTACCTAGGTAAAACGGAGACTCAGGAACACCAGGACAGCCTGTTTTCCACTGGATTCCAGAGGAATACTGGATCCATCCCACCATCACTGGGGTCTATGGGATCATCTCTAATCCAACAGAACCACATCTGTTTCTCCAGGAGGACTGCTTCCAATACCCTGACCAACAGGGTTCTAGGATTTTTGTTTGTTTGCTTGTCTTCTTGTACTACTACATTTGTATTTTTAATATTCCTAGTAAAGAACCAAATCTTTGCCTGAAAGCCCTTAATTGCAAAATTATAATAATTTGGAGGGAGAGGGGTTTACATTCTCCATTCCAATGGAAACTCCAGCTTTCCCTGGTGGATACCTGTCTTCCCAAATCAAGACAATGATGTACTTTCAGAATCACGTTTTCTACCCATGCAGCAATGTCCTGCCATAATGCAGCAGCCCAGATGGGTTTACCCCTGCATTGCCAATTGCTCTTCTTCCATTTCTGCAGCCACGCCCATGGGCATTAGCCACCATCCCGGGGTCAGTGTAGAGTACAAGCCATTTTTCTCCTATAGGGCTAGTTGGATGGCTTTCATCTCTGCAAATTGGCTTCACTCACCTTCCCCTTCAGCAGCCTCCACAACTCATTGCATTTTGTGGGTCTCCACACAGCAGCTTTCCACCTCCAATGGTTTCCTATCACACGCTAGGATCCATCTGTAAATAAAGCATTGTCTCTTTCATTTTCTGGTAACTTGTTATATAATGCTGCTTCTTGGGCACGAGTCACCTTCTCAGGCAATGCTCAAAAACCTCTCACTTCCGGCCAGTCCATAACCTCTTTTAGGATTCCTGGGAAACTGTTTCCCATCTGGGCTCACTGTGTAATCACTGCTACCCGCTTTCTTCACGTAGAGATGGTTGTGTGACATGTTGAGATGTTTCCTTTAGACCCCCACTGTAGCACAGGCAATTGTGCCAAGAGGAGACGCTTCTGTTCCAACAACTTCAGAGGCCACTTGAAATCCCTCATAGGCTGCTGAGATGTCTTTCTCACTAGAGTACAGTGGGCTTCTGATCCTTGATAACTCCAGCTCCTTGGAGTGACCTTGGGTTTCCCCTGAGGTCCTTTGTGTCTTAGGTTACAATGTAAGATGTAACCAAAAGTATGCATTCTACTACCATCCTTTAAAATCAGGTGGGGCAATGTTCTTTTATCTCTTCCATGACCCACACCCCATAACTCCCTCTGGAGTTAACAGGCCATCAAGTCTCAGCTCATGACTCATAAAACTACATCATCCCATTGTGAGATGCTCTGCCCAGGAGGAGGAACCAAGCATTCCTAACTGGATATAATCTAAGGATTGGAACACCACAAGCAGCCCTATCCACTGGATTCCCAGAGGAAAATGAGACCCTTCTACACTACCATTGGGCCTTCAGAGGAAGACCAAACCATTCTAACAGGATCACAGCTTCAACAGAACCACATCTATCACTCCAAGAGGACTGCAGCCACCATCTAATTGGTCTGCTACCAACATCCTGACTAACAGGGTTGTCAGGTTGTATTCTTGTGGCAGCGTGTTCGGTTTATGTTTATTAATTATATTGGAAAAATGGTTTCTTCCGTGTACCCCGTTCTATCTCCCTCTGATGGTTTTCCCCATGATTCTCCCCTTATGTCAATCCTGTTTTCCCTACCCCCTGGCCCTGTCAATCCTGGACAGACTTCTCCCCACCTTCCAGAAGGTTCTGGGGAGAGCGTCGAAGGATTGGCCAGGGCTGTAGAACCTCCCCTTACCCTCCTCAAGGTTGGTTATGCTCTTGATTGAGTTATGTATCACCCCTCCCAAATGTCTCCCTATTGGTTGTTTGTTATCCCCTCCTTTTGATCCCACCTCCCTTTAAAAGGGGCTGCACAGGACCGAGAGCTGCTCTGCGTGGGCAGAAACCTCAAAATAAACATCTGTGCATTTCACCCAAGCCAGAGTCCCCCTTCTCTCTCTGTGCTGAAGCTGGTTTTCCTGGATCCAGTGAGGTGGGACCCACTGAGCAGCAGTGTGTCACTGCCTGCTGCACCTGTGGCTGCAGGGCCACAGAGCTGGCCCTTGGGGCAAGCCCTGCACCGCCGCATATTCTGACTCTGTCAGTGTTTTTGTACTATTGCATTTATTTTAATTTTCCTATTAAATTGTATTTCTGGCTTGGGATCTCCCACTGGTTTGCTTTCAAATTAGTACACGTTGCCAGAGGCTCCAGGTGACACCCTGCTTCCCTGCTGCAGTGTAGAGGATATTTTGCATGGCTGGTCCTGTCTGTACAGGACCAAGAGCTGTTTCCCATTTGATCTGCTCAAAAGCCTCTTGTTGCTCAAGGCCTCTCTTGAAATATTTCTTCTTCTGGGTCACTTGATAAAGGGACCCACAAGCTGACTGTAACCTGGAATGTGCATTCTCCAGAACCCCACAAGGCCTAGGAAAGCTTGTGTTTCATTCCTGTTAGCCAGTGGGGACATAGCAGCTATATTGTTAACCACCTCCAAAGGCACATGATTGCCTCCATCCTGCCATTTGAACTTGATCTCCCGTTGTTACGAATGGAGTGAGAGCTTAGACAAGGCCTGCCTTTGGCTCAGATTTCTGGCAATGGCTCTGTTTGATGCAGCCTGCACCCCAGATTGCTCCTGCTCTTAGGAATGGCTGATTAGATCTATTATAAAATTAATTATTTATTGAATAGACACAGATAAACAGATATAAGATTTTAAACAGAATACTTACTACACAGGATAAAACAAAAAGAAGTATGAGTAGATAAAAAATACAGTGCAGGATAAAAAGGCACCTATATTACAGATAGCAAAGAAATAGTATAGGTTAGGAGTCAATGTAGTTTACCACTGAACTGATGATGGAGTACACATAGAATCCTTTCACTAGATTCCCAGGGAAGTAACCACAAAGTTTGCATCCAAACTTTCGGGAAAAGCCCTACATATTTCCAGAGTGTCTGTAGAAGACTTCTGATTTTGTGAGAGTTTTGTGTAGCTTTTATAGTTTGTAAAGTGAAGTGTCTGTCAGTCAGAAATTCCAGATTATCTCCCTACATCTTGTTCTCAAGGCCAGATATTTATTGTCAGCTGAGAATTCCACCTCTGGCACCAGAGATTACTCCCTACTGGACAAATGTCCACTGTGGGTTATCTCACCAGTTCACATGAGGAGGAGAAAGCCCAGAACTGTCACACCAGCTGATAGAATAGATAAGCTGTTCTGTGGTAGTGGGGAGAGTCCTGCCACGCCTGTGTGGGTCCCATTACCTTACTTTATTTTACGGCAAGAGAAGCTTTCAGGTGAATTTGGATTATTTTCTTTTCTTTTTCAAAAATTGCTCCTGTTGTATTGCTCCACACGATATCATCGATGTATTACAGGTGCTCTGGAGCTCCACCCTTTTCCTGTGCAGTCTGGATCAGTCCATGGCAGATGGTTGGGACATGTTTCCCATGAGGCAGTCGATTCCAGGTATACTGGACACCCCTACAAGGAAAAGCAAAGTGTGGTCTGCACTCTGCTGCCAGAGGGATGGACAAAAATGGGTTAGTGATATCAATTGTGGCTGCCTTTGGCTCCAGCTCATATTGGAATTCCAACACATGCACCATGGTGGCACTCCGAGGCAGTGTGACTTCATTTAGGCCATGATAGTCCACTGTCAGCCTCTATTCCCCATTAGACTTTTGCACTGGCGACCTGGGGCTGGTACAAACATTTTCTATTTTCCATTTTCAATGGAGTCATTGATATGAAAACTCCTGGTTTTTTCACTATTGAAAGCTGAAATTAGTATGATAATGGATTATAACTGTTAAGCATCTGGGTTATTAATGTTCACTAATCCAGTCATTACTCATTTCTGTTAATGAGTACTGAACTTTTTCTTATCTCTTTTTCTTTATCTGCAACATTTTAAACTTAACAATTTCCTTCTTACACAGGTATAAAAACATCAACTTTCTATCATTCCTGCATTATATTGTTGTTGGGGTGCATTCATTTCTTTGGGATTTTTTAAATTTTCTTTATCTTTTTCTTTAAAACTACTTGAAAAACTCATTCTCTTAGACCATCTAAAGCTAACTAATCATTCCTGCTCCCCTTTGAACCTCCATGAGCATTTCAAACTGAAGTACTTTTTGCTTCTTGCTGCAAATAGTGAAAATTTGATTGCAGACTTAGGTGATTTAGTAATCCAGTCAGAAAACGTAGAAATGCTGCTGCCAAATTACTTGTGCAATTCACATTTTGTTATTGGCTGCTGAACAAGATGCTTTTGTCTCACATTTTAGATGCTACTCAAGTGAAAGCTCTAAAAGCTCTGCTAATGTAATAATCAGAGAATCAGAGAATGGATAAGGCTGGAAGGGACCGCAGTGAGTCATCTGGTCCAACTTCCCTGCTTAGGCAAGGTCATCCAATAGCACATGGCACAGGATTGGATTCAGATGGTTCTTGAATATCTCCAGTGAGGGAGGTTTGTGGAACCTCTGGACAAACTCTCTGGACAATCTGTTCCAGTGCTCAGTCATCCAGACAGTAAAGTTCTTCCTCATATGCAGGTGGAACTTCCTGGGCATCAGTTTCTGCCCGTTGCCTCTTGTCCTGTTGCTGGGCACCACCGAGCAGAGCCTGGTCCATCTTCTGACACCTTCCTACAGACACTGATAGACACTGATGAGGTCCCCTCTCAGCTGTCTCTTCTCAAGGCTGAACAGACCCAGCTCCCTCCAGTTACCTCTGTTACCATCCCCTGGACGTGCTCCAAAATGATGAACATCACTTTTTAAAGAACTGCAAAAGCGGATCACTTGGGCCATGGAGTTTTGTGCATAGGTAGGCCAGCATGTGTACAAACTGTTGCTCCAGGAGATTTAGGTGATATTCAAGCAAAATTGGCCAGTCCTCTTAGATGGGCTTGGGATGAGGGTGTGTAAAACCAGATAGTTTGGCTGCAAATTACCCATGCAGCAATGCTTTATGTATGCAATTCAACTTTTTCTTAATCTTACTGGGTAGTTTGATGGTCAGCCTAGATGTGGTCAAAGGATCAGGTCCATCTTTCATTGACTGTAAATGAAAAATTTGTGTTGGACAAAAAGGTGTCCAGATACTTTTCTGATGTCCTCACTAAAATGAAAAATACTCGTAATTCACAACTAAATTTGCTACCCATTACGTAATACATAAGGAAGCTCAAAGAGATCAACACATACATATTCATAGACTACAGCTGTTCCCTCTGTTTTGAAACCGAATTAGGAAAACAGTTGTTTTAAACAACAGCACTACAATTATGCTAAGGGTTTTATTGACTTTTATTGAATATTTTATATCACATGGTTTATGGAATAATGTAATAAAAGAGGCCTGCTTTAAAACATATCAGCTGTCTTCAAACAAACCTCAATCCCAACACTGTATTTATTCTGTTATCTGAGCTTTGTAAGGCTACTGCATATACATGGACGTGTTCAAAACAATAAAAATGGGGGAAAACATTTTGAAAACTCTCACAGAATAAAGAACATTCATCAAAGAAACAGAACTATAATGTCAGGCAACTGAAACTGGTTTCAAACTGTTTTAGAGAAATCAGGATGTTACTCTCAGTGTTACATTTAATATCTGTGAGTAGTGGCTCCAACCTGGCTTGCTACTTGTTTTGTTTAGACAACTAGTAAGATCTAGCAATCGCACTGTTTGCCAGGATTCTGCTGAAACCATATGGCACGGTGAGAACGTTGGAGCCTGCATGCCCTCATGCACAGATAAAAGAAAAATGAGAGAAATAGCTGGAATGAAACACTTCAGTAAAGAGAGCAGACTGCCTGTAGCTGATGGTTAAAAGGATGATCTTTGAACTGAAGCTGCATCTGACATGAGTTAAGACTATAATGATGCATTTGAATTTTTGGCTGATGAAAAAAGACCAAACTTTCCACTAGGTTTCAGAAAATGAGGAGTATTATTATCACCAGCTGTACTTAAAGGACAAAGGGCAAAGGTAGATCTATGTAGTTCTGACTGTTGTTGGCAGAAACCTTAATAAAATGGCTGCTAATGCCAACATATTCTGCTTTGCAGGCAGTGACTCAATACATATATCTATGGGAGACTGACTGTTCACTGTCATATCACTTTCATTATGTTTGGCCCCAAGAGTTCAAAGCTATAGGCTGTATTTCTGAAATCACATAAATGAATACGAAAGACTACCGTTTTCTCCTATAACTTGCTCAGTTGCACCCACATGTGAGAGCCTGTCCATTAACATGTTTTGGATACTGCTGAAAACTGTGAGACGTGTAGACATCTCACTTTTTCAGTTTCACATTTTTAGGGATTCTTTTCAAGGAACACAAGTGAAATACTGGTCCTGTTTCTACTATTGGTGAAAGGAAAGTTTCAGTAGTTTCAAAAGCATAAGAAAATTAAATACTAGTTTTTAACAGATGCAACATAAGCAGAACTGAAGTCAGTGAAAGATATAAACTCAAATGGATTGACATGTCCTCCTTTAGAAGGAAATGGGCTTTTAGGGCTATAGGCTGGATTGATGGGCCAAGACCAATTGTATGAGGCTCAACAAGGCAAAGCGCCAGGTCCTGCACTTGTGTCACAAGAGCTCCATGCAGCCATCACTGCAGGCTTGGGGAAGAGTGGCTGGAAAGATGCTGGTGAAAAAGGCCCTAGGAGTGCTGGTCAACAGGGGCTAAACATGGGCCAGTGTTTGCTCAGGTGGCCAAGAAGGTCAATGGCATCTGGCTTGTATCAGCGGTAGTGTGTGAGCACTGTCTCCCTGTACTCAGCCCTGCTGAGGCCACACCTCAACTCCTGGGCTGGGTTTTGGGTTCCTCATGACAAAAATGATGCTGAGGTGCTGCAGTGCATCCAGAAAAGGATGACAGTGCTGGGGAAGGGGCTGGAGCACAAGTCTGATAAGCAGCAGCTGAGGGAGCTTTTTAGCCTGAAGAAAGGGAGGCTCAGGAGGACCTTCTTGATCTTGAAAACTGTCTTACAGTAGGTTGCATCCAGGTGGGGGTCAGTCACTCTTTCCAGGCAAAAAGCAACAGGACAAGAGGAATTGGCCTCAAGCTGCAGCAGGGGAGGTTCAGGTTGGACGTCAGGAAAACTTTCTTCACTGAAAGGGTGGTTAAGCATTTGAAAAGGGTGCCCAGGGAGATGATGGTGTTCAACCGCTGGACGTGGCACCCAGTGCCATAGTCTGCTTTACAAGGTGATGTCGAGTTATAGGTTGGGTTAAAAGATCTTGAGGTCTTTTCCAAGCTTAACGATTCTGTGAAAGACTTCCGATTTCCCGTTGCCTGTCTGGAAAACCTGGCACCAATGACATCAGATTTGAAAGGTAGCAGTATTATTTCAAGGCAAGCAGACTAAGAGATTGTGCTGCCGTGGGTTTCATTGATTTTCACCAGGGTTTGGCATCAGGGTATGTGCAGGTGCGTTTGAACTCCGGTCTCAGGGGAGCGTCCAGCACCGCTCGCCCTGCCCTGCCCCTCCCTTCGGTCCACGGCTGCGGAGCCCAGCGCCGCGCCCGGGCCAGACGCGCCGGACACCGGCACCAACTCCCGCCCGCGGCGCCGCCATCCCGCCCTCACGGCGCGGAACCGGGCACGACACAACGGGGGAACCGCCCCCAGGAGCCGGCGAGCCCACGCCGCAAGGGCCTCTGGGAGTTGTGGTCCGCCTCGGAGGCCTCCGCCCTCCCGGCCCGCGCCTGACGGGGCTCATCCGGCCCCATGCCCCGGGACTGTCCCCCCGTGCCGCGTCGCGTCGCTCCTTCATCCGTCGCGACCCCTCGGCGTCCTCTCTGCGTGGGAGTGATGGGCGGAAAAGGGCACGGAACGACTCCTGATAGAACTACAGCTCCCGGCGTACACTGCGCTACAGAGAACTCGACGGGGAGGGGAGGCTGGGCGAAGATGGCGGCTGCTAAACAGAGCCGGAGGGGAGGCTGAGGTGAGTTTGCGGCAGTCAGGCAGTGCTCCCAGTATTCGTGTTCACCCTGGCAGTCGCCTTGTCGTGAGTTCCCGCTTCATTCCCCTTCTCCACGCTTGGGAACGAGGAGGACGCGGCAGAGGGATGGGCGCGGCGGGAGTGGCGGGAGGCTCGGGCCGCCCGGCTGGCGCGGGAGGAGAAGCCTCAGGGCATGGCCTCAGCCCGGCCGCGCCGCGGCAGCGGCTCGGGGTGTCCCTGTGGGCGCTGGGTCCCGGCAGAAGGGCTGACAGGCTGGCTCTCCGCCTCCGGATGGATCTGCTCGCCTTTGGAGCTGTGGGGACGGCGGAGCTGGGGACAGCGAGCGCATTCCCCGGCTTGTACCGGGAAGGGCTGTGGCTTTGGGAGTTCCTTCAGCAGGTTTTCCTCAAATGGACCTTAACACATCGAGATATTAACAGAACATAATGCAAATTGACAGGAGGACGACACTGTCTTGGCTTCGTTTTTAAAGTTAATTGTGCATCACGGAGCCATGCTTTAGATAACTGAGGTGTGGCTTCACAAATCCTGTTACTGAAAACTATAGTACGACGTCTCTTTTTGGATACATCTAGAAAGGTATCCCGTGGTCCTTTGAGCTGAGATACAAGGAAGAAAATTTCGTGGCGTGAATTGTCACTGCTGTTGTAGGACTTGTGGGGAAGCCTATAAATTTAAACCAGAGTTTTAGCTGCTATATCAAAACCCAATTCGCTAGCCCAGGTGTTGCACTTTGCAAAGCTACATCAATGTTTGCTGTGCAAACTGAGTAGGTAAGCTAAACCCAGAGTTAACAACCAAGGCTTTGGGATTCTATCGGTAGTTACTCCCTATAGCACTTGTAATTAATTCTAAATAATTTGAAATATTTTGTCGAGTAACTTCAGGACATCTTGCTTGAAAACGTGGTGTTAATGCTCTTAAATATATGGTAAAATTTATTTGAGAAGTTGGTGGTTTGGAGTTGAAATCTTAATTGTAGTTCCCTGATAGACCTAAAGGCGTATCCATGGGTTTTAGTTAAGCCTTTTAATAACAATTTTATTATTTGTCTAAAATAAGCTTCTAGAACAAGATTAATTTCCGATTCAGGAAAAAACCTCTCAAAAACATAAGTAAAATATAATTTGTGATTAAACTGTTTTAGATTTTGCAGATGTTTGTGGTTCACGATGGACAGTAATTTCTCTCTACTTCTGGCACAAACTTGTGCAGTAGAAAAGAATGAAAAAAATTTATATTGCATGCACGTTAAAGGACGTGAAAGAATGCTCACCAGATTTGGCCATTCAAGTATAAAGAAAAGGATTGCACATTTAATTATAAAATCTAAATTTTAAAAAGTATAGGTTAGAAACAGCGTTGGTTGGTGTCAGTGACTTTTAACTGCCCAGCGTAACTCTGTAAGGAAGTAATCCTTGTAAAGTTACCACACAATTTTTAAACCATTTTTAAGATACGTAATTCTTTTAAGTGAAAGCGAATCATGTTTTCTGTAGTTGCATTTTGTCTTGGGTAAGAGAGCAGGGTCTCATTAATTCAGCCAGCTTCATACATGGCATTGTCTCTCCACCTCAGAAAAGTACTGTAGACTAAAGTCAGGTGCTTTCCCAGAATTGTGGTATGTAAATCCGGTTTATATTGCATTTTTTGGGTTCTGGGAATAGTAGTTGGAGCTTAACTGTCTGTATTTAGGAATGAACATGTGATTTATTAATCTTGCTTTGCACTGGCCATTTGCCTACTTTCAAAGCTAAAGGCATTGATTAATTTTTCAAAGAGGAAATATGAGTGGGGAGCTAAGTGATCTAAAAAGTAAATGTACAGTGGATTTTTAATTTTTCAGTTCATGCCTGCATGGCTGTAAGGGGTGCTAAAGCCTCTGCCCTTATTTGGCTTCAGGTGGAGGAATGAAATAGGAGCCCAGCTGGCAATTTCATTTTGAAGATTCAAAATCAAGTTAAATATTTATGGTGTTACATAATAACATAACAGAGGGCTTATTGGAAAAAATTACAGAATCTCAGGTATGCTGCCTGCTGTTTCTTTGCCTGTAGCACCAGGTTATATAATTTTTTCTATTTTAGGTCTTTTATTGGTCCATTGTATTAGAGCATACACAAAAACGATCTCTGCTTTTCTGTTTGGCTTTCAGTGCCATTTCTGGATTCTTGTGATAATAAGAAGTATTTGTGCTTATTTATCCTTTAATTTCAGATCCTAGTTTGTTAATGAAAAAAAAGTCGATTAAACTGTATTTTTATCCTTGTTCTGATGAACAGTGAATTGACAGTGGGTTTCCCAGCCACATGGTGTAAAATCTCAAAACAAAACTGAAAGATTTTCTTCAGAAGAGCAACTTTTATGTGTCATGCAAATGTTCATCTGTCTTTTACATTCACTATCTTTGCACTTTGATTATAATTATGTTTAGTACTGTTGCTATATCCTTAGGAAAAACCCATTAGCTTTTAGTCCTCTACAGAAAAGTAGATATGGTTTTGTTTACCTTTTTAATATCCAGGAGTCAGTTGCTTTGCTGAAGAAAACGTTGTATAGTACTTAACATCCATAAGTTGCATCTGATGAGGTTTCAAATGTCACAAATTGACATGGAATATGTTAAATAGTAAGTGTTAGACTAGGAAACTAAATGGTATCACATGATTTTCCATAGCTCTCTTTTAATTAGTTAAGTTCTCCTTCATCAAATTCCAGGGGGGGTTCCCTCTTCTGTTATGCAAAGTTTTTGCTCAGTGATAAATGGGTGAGCAGACTCATAGCAGGAAGCTTCTTGGTTTAGTTTAGTTGTGTTCTGCTGTAGCAGGTGACAGCAGCTGTGGTCTAAACTTTGTCCTAGGCCAAGTGAGACAGTGATTGAAGACTTTATGGAGAGGAAATTGTGTGGTCTGTTCTGCATGTAGAGTCCAGGCCACCTCCATATGGAATTTTTGGTCCTGTTACAGATAGTAAAATTACTGAAACCCCAGTGACGTATTTAAAAACAGATATTTGCTATATGTCTTTGTTGATTATACAACTTTTGTAGTAATTTCTGCAGAAAACTCTTCTAAAAATCTCCTAAAAGTGAGTTGACTTGGCTGACAACCGCAGTGGTTATATTTTAGGAAAATGTATTGAATATCTGGTTGCCAGACATGGTCAGTAAAACACTCCTGAGTCTCTGGCACTTGCCTCCCTTCAATGCTCACCAGGTTCTCTGCATTTTTATTTTCTTATATGTCAGTAAATCTGTTTTCTGTAATGTTTCAGATAGGTTCATAACTACATTCGGAACCAGAGGTTTTGCCTTTCCATGTGTCTGTTGGACATGACCATCCACAGCATGTTTCCTTTTATAAAATCCTGCTGCTTCTCATGCTGTCCTTGGAGAGGGACATACAGCTTTCTAATAGATGAGATATTTTAAATAACTTACTTTGAAGTACTATTTTTAATCCCAGTTGCTGTCAGCAAATTGGAACGTTTGATTGAAATGCATCTATGAGAATAAAGTTTATTTTTAGCAACTATGAGCTTTGCTATAGTATGTATTAAAACAAATGTTGACCAAATGAAATGTTTATTCTCACATTATCCATTTGTGGAATTAAAATTTTTTTGGTATATGTATACATATATTTATTAGCTGAATATCTTATTTAAAATTTTATTTTATTTTTGAAGACAGCAACACTCACTGTCTTTAACTGAGATTTTGTTCTTATTTGTGGAAAGGTACATTTGTGGGAAGTTTGCATTTGGCAATTGGCAAAACCCAAATGCTCTGCTTTAATACAGAAAAATCTTCAAATGATTTGCATTTTAGTGCTAATTAATTGAACAGTAGATTTGGCTACTTTTGTGTCCAAAATAGATTGTTGTAACTTTAGGTGAGTTCATTTTATAATATATTTAATTGCATCAAAATCCTTTGAGCAGCTATTGTGTATAGGAGGTTGCACTCTGATCTAAAACCTGCCTTTTTTGATACTGGGAAAAATGCCCTAGAAAGTGCTACTCAGGTTTTTCAGTTGTTTGTCACAGTGTTGAACAGAAACCTCTCTCAGGCATTTTAACAGAGAAGTGCTGTACTGTACATCTGAAGTGGAAGCATCCTGTGAGGCTGTGCAGAATTCAGCATCCCAAACAGTGGCATTGGGAAGGTCACAGTGCACAACAGGAAAATGTTTACTCCAGCATCAAAGGCAAGAACAGAATGACTGACTGCATTTCAGGAACTGACAAAATCTAGTCTGGTCAGCTAAGAGCATATCTGGATGTCTGTGGTAACAGCCCCTTTGGTATTGAAGCTGAAGAATGTGACTTTGGCTCGTTCTGCATAAGTTATTGAGCATATTTGGATGTAAATTGTCTAAAGCTATAGTCTTGACTTTGTTTGTTTGTTTTCTTTATAGTTTCTTATGTTTTTGCAAAATTGAAGACACATCCCTGATGAACAATGCCTGGCAGTAAGTATTCTTCTCTTAAGTACATTAAGACAATATTTGGGGATGTTTACTGTTAGGATATTTTCTTTGGAGTTTAAAAATTTTTTAAAAAATGAAAATGGTAAAAGAAACATTATACTTGCTGTAATTTTAAGGAATTTTAAGATGCCAATATTGTCTAGTCTCTGCCTTTGTAAGTCTCTATATTTTTCAAATAATAATAATAATATGGGCTCTGTGTTTGCCTTTTTGATTACAACTTCAGAATATAAAATTGAATTTTGTGCTTTAGACTATGTTCTGAAATAGTTGTATTCAAAAAATAAAAAAAGGTTTTGATATAAAAAAGCTATATTTTGATATAGCTATAATCTCAGCTTTGGAAAAATACTGCTAGTGTTTGTAGAAGACAGAATCACTCTTTAGGATAAAAAGTGATAATACTTAAATTTTTTGACCTTCAAAGTGAAGTAAGATTTTTGAGGCAAATGTTTCTGAGAATCAAATTATTTACCTTCAAGAGTAGCAAATTTCTCTAGCACAAAGGATCAAGTTATAAAATGTATTACAAAAGTTTAAATTTAACTATTCCTTTAAATAGTTTTTCTGTTCAGGAAAAGATTTACATGATCTCTAGTAAGATTGCAGGCATTGGATAAAGAAATCTGCTTTATGCAGAGGATAAAGAAGTATTCATAAAGTTACAGTACCAGTCATACTGAGTGCATTCTAATTATATAGGTTTGTAGTGAATTTCATGGATGCTTAATTTCATGAGGAAGTCTTTGATCATTTGTTCTTTGCTGTGATTTGTAATAAGCTTTGACTGTGGGCACTAGAAATGCCTCACAGTAGTTCTGTGTTGTGTCGTTTCAACCCCTGTCATGTAAAATACCTTACTGTAAGTAAGGTATGTCACACCTGTCATGTGAAGGAGTGTGTGGACTTTGTCAATGAATTAAACTGGGAAAGTGAGATTCTTTTTTCTTTTAAACCAGATGTGCTTATGTTTGGGGTCATTAATATCAATGCATGTAGAATTTGCATTACAGCAGTCAGATGGGTGTTAAAGGAGACCAAAAGAACTGATTGCAGTGTTCATCTGTAGTGAGACACTCAGAACTACACAAAATTAATTTATCTTTGCCTGTATTAATGAGGGTAAGTTCATGGCTGAAGGGAACCTAGCAGACGTGTATTGCAATTCTTGTGAAGTAACAGGATTTTCATAATGTTATACTTCAAAAAGTTATGGCAGTCAAAAAGTAGGATTGGATTTTGAGGCAAGCAAGCATCCTTTTGTGGCTGGTTGTACTTCTAATCAATAGAGATAGAGCCTTCAGGAATTCAAGTCTGTTGCATGTGGAAGGGAGATCTTGTGCCTGCTAATTTAAGCTTCTGTAAAGGTTCCATTGGATTCTTTTTCAGAGCATATTGATGAAACAGACTGCTGCTACAGTGTTACTGTGAAATCTTAAAGTATTTGTCCTTGAAATGTGAAAGACTCAGTTGTTTCTAAAGGCTGTGTGTTTTTGTGTGCCTTTTTTAAATTTTATTTTATTTTCACATGGAGTTCTGTCATCCCACACATCAAGAAGTGCATTGACCATCTTTAGGAATAAAACTTAGAAAAAGCTGTTACAGTGAGATATTTTCCAAAAATGTTTTCTGTTGTTACAATGAGTTCTTTACAAATGATGTAGAAAAATAATATCTAATTAACAGGAAATTTTGATGGAGTTTTTGGGTCATACTGACCAACTCCCTTATCCACTATTGTCCTGCTTTGTTTCCTGGGTCTGTGTAGCAGTTCCTGGTGGTAATTTTACCTCTTCCTCCCCTTTTTTATTTTAATTAATACAGTAGTGGAATGAATGTATAGGTCTTAAGGCAGTGTTCTGGAATGTCATGAGAGGTCCAGATAACTGGTATTACATAAAGACTGAGTAAGAGTTTAATTAATCTTTCTCGGGACTTCAGCTGTTCCTGGTGACACTTCAGAAGTCAGTATTGAAATTCCTGTGCATGAGCCATTCACAGGACAATATGGTTTTTAATTCCCTCAGTATTAACTGTGGAAATACCTGCACAAGTCAGAACTGGGCTGTGCTGCTGAGAGGGGGAGATGAACAAAGGTCATTTGCCAGAGGTGGTGGATGCTCTTCTCTCTGAACCTCAGCTCAGCCATGCCTGCTGGGCTCTGCACATTGTTCATTGCATGTTCAGATTATTACATTTTCTATTGATGTTTCTGCATAGCAATCCCATTTAAGAATGTGGGGATTTAGTGCTGCACTGAGTCCTAAAATATGTTAAGCTTTTAGTCTCAATGCTGTTCTCATAGCCCAAATGGAAAATTTTCAGTCTGCTCTCTTAACCTTGATATGCGAAAGTGCTTGGCTTTGACCAGCCATGACATGGCATTTGTGTTGACATCTGTAGAGGAGCTGTGATGCTGTGTCATTGCTGCAGCACTTGCATCAACCTTACCAAGGTGTAATTTTTCCCTGGAATTTTTATGTTTAATTTTTTGTTACAAGTTTGTCTTGTGTACATAACCCGAGTGTTGATGCAAATGGTTAGACATGGATGGTGTCTTCAGTGAAGTTGAAATGCAAATTCTGAGATGCTGAGAAAGCAAATGTGTTTTCTCATTTCTGTTAGAGTACAGTAGGAAGAGGTTTGAACTACATGTTTTGGTAATTGTCTAAGCTGTGCTTTATCACAAAGAAACTGTGGAGTAAAAGATTAAATAGTGCTTTCATTTAAAAGCAAACCCAAAAAATTTATAACCAGATAGCCTTTGCAGTACAGGCATTATGTGTTTCTCACTTGCCTCATGTGTTCTGAATTTCCCTATTGAATAATTTTTGCATGTAATTTCATTTAGCATACTTTTGTTAAGGGGCATGGGTGGTTTTGGTAGGGTTTTTTTGTTGGCTGCATTCAGATTGAAATGTTACAAATGCTTCTGCTAAGGAGAAAAAGCGGTGGCTAAGTCATGTCAAAGCATTTGTTGAAGACTCTTCTTTTTGAACATTATGTTCTGGATATTCACACTTAATCAGATGTTTGAAACACAGCTTGGTAGATAGTGAGATTTTTCTTTTCTATAAACAGCTAAACTACTTACTGGATGTATTCCCTGACTTCAATTAAATGTTTAACTTAAGGGCAGCTTTTATATGAAAATGAAATTGCTTGAACTAAAAGACTTATGTGTGGCACAGGTGTGAGCACCTGTTGACTATAAAAATATCTTGTACTTGTAGTAGCTCTGTGTGTGACTTTTTTAAACTTTTTCTTAGCTTATTCTTTTCTCTTTTGGCTTATGCTATTAGCATAATTATATCTTTGGTTTTCAATGTTTTGTTAAATATAATTGTTAGTTAAGTTGTTTTTAGCTGCTGGTTAGTAGTCCTTATGACTGACTGTAACATAGAAATTAAGAGAACAAATAAATAAAAATAAGGATTTTGCCAAATGTAATTTTCCCACATTCTTCCTTTGAATTGTGGCTGTGAAATTTAGTAATATTAACACTTCCCACACTCTTGTCAAACATTTGTCAGTTGGAGAGGGACTGTTCTAATTTAAGAGGTACATGCATTAGTTATGTGGAAAATATTCCATGATTTGGCCTTCATGATTCCATGAAGAGGCAGTTTTGGTGACTTCAGAGTGGCTCCAAGCGTGCTCATACATAAAATTTTGTTTCCTTGGCCTCCCAAACACCGTGTGGCTTCTTGCCCTTCGTGCAGAGGCAGCTCCTCTGACAGCAGGTGGAGCATGCTGGTGGCTTCCCTGCTTTGTGCAAGGTGAAAACAAACAGAGGATGGAACAACTGAGTAGTGCTTGTTAATTTCTGTATTCATGCATGCTGCTGCTTTCCTCCTGCTATTTCATAGTCTTTAAACAAATAAATGACCCACCCCCCACAACCCAAAAATACCCATCGAACTTTTAAAATTATAATTTTCTATGTGAATTGAGCTTTCTTGCCAAGTGTGGGAGGGAAAACAGCACTTGAAATGGAATTTGAAATGAGTGAATTCTTAACTGGCATTTAACATTTTCAACACATTTTAAGAGGCAGATAACTTCCTCGTTTTGGTTTCCCCTCTCCCAACAATTTTGGAAAATTTATTTATTTGTGGGTTTTTTTATTCCAGTTTTTCATTGCGTATATATAATAAGTAAGTGTAAACAAGATTGGTAATGGGAAGGGAATATTTATCTCCCTGGGAAATCAAATTCTGAAATATCAGTGGTTGGAGATGTGTTCCTGATTGTGTCTGTATAAATATTTCAAGGACTAAGCTTTCTAATGTTTTTTAATGAAAATCAAGCCACAGTTCTTATCAATTACTGTCTGGACTCTTTCCATCCATCATACTTTTTTGGTTTTGCTCATCTGGAATATGTTTCTCATGTAGCTTTCACACTTTGCAATGGGATGTGCTACTTAATAAAGCTCTTTTTGTAATTGCTTTGTTTATTTTATAGGTGGGAGAAACCCTCTTAATTTTATGACAGCATTGTTGACTACTTAAAATAGTGATAAATAGGTTATGATTCTGTAACATTTTCATATTTCACCTATTACAGAAGAGTTACATCAGGGGTGTCTGAAATTATTGTTTGCTGCTTGATTCTGGTATCTTAGGATGAGAAACATCAGAAGCCCTGGATCATGTCCTTTTCAGCTACTAACCTGAGGGACCACAGGAACTTGGAAAACAACTGCCAGGGGAAAGTTGTGGTTTGGCTTCCTTCAGCAGTTAGCTGCTTGCTAGCACTAGGCCAGACAAGGAAAATAACTGTATTTCAGAATCTCTGTAACTATTATAATACTATGGTCACAAATTATATAATGGATTCTTTGCATAATATACAAGAAATGCTTTCAGTATGAAAACAGACACAGGTTTTCAGCTGATTTTTAGGTAACTGTCTTTTCTACATTGAAAAAGTAGTAACATCTCCAACTGTATCCTTAATTAAGCTAAGATTAAAAAAACAAAACAAAACAGGAACCTGCAGCTGGAAAACTGTAGCTCTTTGTACATCTGTTAATGTCACTTGTGGTACCTTAGGCAACTTTGTGTGCCATCAAATTGGTGCTTCCATATTGAATATGCATGGTTTCTTTAATACTTGTTAATTTGGAGCAAGTGTTCCTTTTGTTGTTATCTGTTAGCTGTCATTTCTATGTACACATCATCCTAGCCCCATTTGGGAAAGTTGGTGTTTAGGGGCAGTTCCATAGAGAGTCCAAAGCACTCAAAAGTCATGATGAGTGATACCATTATCATTCATCCCTATGTTTCTTGCATTTGTTTTGGAACACACTTCAGTATAGCCAAGAAATGAACAGTTGTGTTTCATCCATTCCTTGTTAAAACCTATAGAATTTTTTTTTCAGTTGTTACTTACGTATGCACAGTCTGGGCATCTAACATAAAAAATCAAATGCTTTAGAGATGAACTTAATTTGGTGCCCATCAAAGCCTTTGTGCGCTTTGAGATTGTACGTGGATGTTTCCCCAAATATTAAAATGTAGCTTAGTCATTTTTTGGGGGGCTTTATTAAAATATGGCTGTCATTGTTATTTACAGAAATCGCTTTGCAACTCTCAGTCGATTAATCTTCATGTGCAGCCTTGTTTGCTATTGATTTCTGAATCATGGGACAAAAGGGTAAGACGGCTCATGCTGATTGTGCATGCAAGCGTCCTGTTTTTTTGTGCATGACAACAAAGCAAAATTGATTTTGGGGAGTGGGGATGAGATTTCCATTATGTGATTAAATGCATGTCTCTGGAAAAGCCAGGGCAAGCTCCTTTTAAAAGTATTTTGGTTTCCCTTTCCTTGATATATGGACTTCCTTCCCACCACTGGCTGCTATGAACCTCAGTGGCTCTCTAGGGAATCACATTCTTTGTGGATTGCTGAAGATGAAAGTTAGCTGTGTACACACATCACTCTTGGCTTTCAAAGAATGCTATTTCATTTCTAGAAGGTTACATCATTCAAGATTAATTCTTGCAGGAATTAGACAGAAATGAATAAAAGGTGGGGTAGGTAGATGATTGTAAGTCTGCCAAGAGTTCAGGAAGCATTTGGACAGTGTTCTCAGGCAGTGATTCTTGGGGCTGTCCTGCGCAGGACAAGGAGTTGGATTTGATGATCTTTGTTGTGTTCCTTTGTAGTCAGGATAGTCCACAATTCTGTGATTCCTTGTCTAACAACTTATAGAGCCCAAGACTTCAAAAGTAGCTGGTGCCTGTATAACTCATGTCCAGCTTGAGATCTGTTAAAGGTCTCAGTCCTTTCATTTTTCAAGAAGAGCACAGTTGTGATTCTAAATTGTACTTGGACCTATTGCAGTATTTTGCTGATAACAGTGTGTACTTTGGCTGGAAATGGGCACTCTAAGTCTTTAATTGTGGTTTGAGAGGGGTTACTCATTCCTCAGTAAGAGAATGAGTAAGGAATTACAGTCTAACACTTAGCTATATAATTATGCTAAACCAGTGCTCCTTACTGATACTTTTGTAAAGCTGTTAATACGTAAGGAAATGAGGGAAGGGAAAACTTCATGGATATTTTGTTAAAAGTGCATCAGCAAATACTCAGTAATTTATGCTATTAAAACAAATTTTCCTATGTTCATTAGACCGTGTAATGATTAGAAAAGGACATTAGGATGATACCCTACTTATGAACTTTATGTGTAATAAAATATGAATAGTTATAATTGATCTGATATGATTGAGCTAGCAGAGCTGTTTTCAAGACTTCCTATGTGCTTATGGTTTTTTTATTAAATAAGTTTGTGATTTGTTACTGACATGGGTTTAGACATGAGCTTGAAGTTCCTCAGAACTAACAAAAGATAATTTTTGCAAATTGAGTCTGCATGTTGGAATTGCAGTGTGGTTAGAAGTGCTGGTTGTGGGCAAGAGCTGCTGGATTGCTGCAGAAACCAGTGAGCCTGTGTGCCCACAGATGTCCTGTCTGGTTTCTACAGAAAGCCGAGACAGTCGAGATTTACTGGTTAACAAGATGTATTTATAAAACTACTTTGTGGGTAAATATAAAGCTGACCATCTCCTAGACTGGCCAGTTCAGTTTGGTGGGAAGTTGTAGTAGAAAAGGGGCACACACAGTCTTTAGCTACTGAAGGTCCCTAGAAGAGCAAATCCACTGTGTCTGTGTTCCTCTCTAACTCATTAGACATTGCAGGAGGGGAGAAATTGCTTTTTAATTAGCTGGGATATGTGGTTCTAGATAGGGATGTGTTCAGACCTTATGTCCCTCTGTTTGGGAGAAGAGCTGTTTTTCTGTTCTTGGGGGAAACCTGAATTCAAGATGAAGTGCCTGTTAGAACTAATGGGAAAGATAACAATCATGAGGAGATTTTATAATTTGTATTGACCTAGAAGGTGGGTTTTTTTTCAGTGAAACTTATGTCTTTCACGTCTATATTTAAAACTGTGAATAATTGAAAATTTGTTGCGTAAACTTCTGTTTGCTGGTTTCTTCAAAGGCTGTGAGGGCAGGATGAACTAGGTAAAAAAACTGCAGAGACAGGAAAAACATGTAAAATGGAGTGCATTGGCAGATCCAAGGACCTATTCTTGATAATATAGAAAGAGGCTTTTTTTCAAATTTTTGATTCCTTATTCTTTTAATGTTCTATTTCTTTTAACGGAAACATGTATGTTTCCATGTCCAAATGTCAATACCTCATTTTGTAAATGCTTTCTGGGAAAATGAAACAGCTAGGAATAGACACAAGCAGAGCACTTAATTGAAGATCGGTGATATTTAAAGAAGAATTTGAATTCTGAAGCCTTACTACCCTCTGTGATTCTGCTTCTCAAAGTAACATTACAATATTTTTGGTTTGCGTTTTATTTTTCATTAATGTCAGTTCAGTTTAAACACTTCTGTTACTGAACAGGACAGATGCTTTGTCATGGTTTAGGCTCTCTGTATGTGCCTCAAAAGAATTGCTGCACTCTGTTTTCTCAGCATAAATAGCACAGTATGGTTCTAGATTCACAGAAACACTTTCATCCACTGTTATGTTACTTTCTCTGTACACTGTATATTTGTGCAGGAAATAAAATGTATGTAATGTGGTGTTGGACTACTTGTGAACAGAACGTTTTTCTTTTAATTAGGAAATGTTTTTCAAAATCTGTGCAAATGTATTGAAGGCTGTAGCTGGGTTTGCTCAAATGAAGGTAAAACTTGTTTTTGAAGCTCTGGCCATGTTTTCAATGTTTTAATAGAAGCAAGGATCTATAGAATGACACTCTCTTATATGTCCTATAACCAGGTCAGTGGTTTATGCTGAACTGGTTAAAATCTGTTTTCCTGAGCTAAGCTTACTTTCTCCATTAGCTTTGAGGGTTCCAAAGAGAAGGCCTGTGAACCTTTGCTTCCTCATCATCAGGACTTTTAATATAATGACACATAATAATTTAATCATGGCATTTTTTCCCTCACAAAAACCTTCTTATGCCTTGTTTTTCAAGTGGCCATGTGGTACCTACTCCCCTGGTCTGTTTCAACCCTGTGTGTTTGGGCAGTGTGAGCTGCAGGGCACCCTTGGGCAGGAGTGGAGAATTAAATCCTCCCAGCCTACATACTGCACTCAGAGGATACCTGTGATGGGGAGGTGATGCAACAGTTCTGAGCATCCCTTTTTCTATGGAAAAAGATGACAGCAGCATAAGATTCTGGGAGTTCTTACTACTGGAGCTGTATTCCTTCCCTGTGGATTGGATTAACAAAGCAAACTACATCATCTTAAGGAAATGGAAAAAGTAACAGTCGTCAGAAAAATTCATGTGGCTTTACATTCAGATTTTTCAATATGCAAAGTTTTAGATGCTTTCACTCTAAGAAGGCTTGAAACCCTGGGCACTTGCTGACCAGTTACTCATAGGTTTGAAGTGGGCTTGTTGTCTGTAGGGCTGGTGATAGTTTATCAGTGCCATCCTTATAGCTTTCTTCAAATAATAAAGACGTGTAGTATTGACAAAATCTTCCTAAAATTCTAAAAGTAGAGAGCCTTTGACACTTTTCCATCAGTTTCTTGGTGCAGGGAAGCAACAGCTTCCAAAGCAGAAGAGGCTACTATGTAATGCAGATTTTAGTTAACCAAGAAGATAAAACTTTAGACGTCTTGCAGACATCTTGGCAAATTTCCTATGTGTTAGGAGCCATTCCAGTTTCGTTTGTGATGCTGACCCTGGAATTAAAACATCTGAAAAGCAGAACTCTTCGTGGTGTTTGAGTGATAGTTTATGTTCTGAGATGCCAAGTAATCCCTATGTGCTACTGCCCTAAGCTTGAGGATTTAAAGGTTCCATTAATTGTAACTCCTAGAGTTGTATCCTGACCTGAGCTCTTGTCCAGCTTCCCGTGGGTTCCCCTCTCATCCTCAGGTATACAAGGGGGTGTTTCTCTTGAGGCAGTAGCTTAATCCACATGAGTTCCTGTGGCAGAACAGAAGTGATCAGCAAGTGTTAAAGCAAGAAAATAACTCTTTTCTGTATTGGGAACGAGGACTGTGTCCAGTAGTATGAGGAAATGCAATGGAAATGGGAAATGTGGGACATCTGTATTAGAGGTTTTAAAACTAAAACTGGGCATGGGCAGAGTGGCACAATGAAAGTCCCTGTCAGTGGTTTGCTGTGCTGCCTGGTGGTGGGACTGGGAAGCAAAGGTATGACCATCTCAAGAATCTGGGAGCCATTCTGTAGCCTGGACTTAGTCACCAAAGTACTGAGCCTTGTCGATAAGTACATATATTTTTACCAGTAGTTGGCCGACCTGCTGATCAGAAGCATAGTTTGAAGGCTCCAGAGGCAGGCAGTGACCCTTTTGGAATAATTTTGCCTCTGGCACCCCTCAAGAACTGCTTCTTATTAATCTCTGGCCCCCCTGGAGATAGGCTAAGTGTTGCTGCTTGGCCTGTTACCATTCAAGGGTGCCTTGTGTAGTGTCTTTCCTCTCCTGCAGTGTCCACCTCCATCCACAGGTGCACCAGCCTCAACTGGTCTTCCATGTTCGATGTTGCTCCTTAACCTGACACAAAGTGGGAACAAGGTGGTAGAAGAGGTGCAGGTGTTGCAGTCCCTTTACTCAGTGGAGTGTTAAGCAAGTTAAGTGGCTTGGCCTTTGAGCACACATGACATTTACAGTACTCTTCTCTGTCACCTGCCACTGTCTTGTGCACCTGGGAAGTGTTCAAGGATGCAGCATTCTGAAAATGGCTCATCTGAGTAAGAGAATAGCTTTGGGTCAAGGTGAGGGCAGGCTTTGATCAGGATTGTCTGGAACTCAGAGGCTACTTCTGTGCCAGGATTGTCACTGTGCTGGGGATTTTCCATTCTCTGGTACCCATGGATGTTGGGAGGAGCCAGGCATTTGGACAAGCAGAGACAGGTGTGTTAAGTAGCAGTAGAACGAGGTTCCTGTGATAATGCCTATCCTTCTTTACTTTTATTCAGAATTAAGTAGTAGGTAAAGAATGTTGTCCTGGCTCAGTGTGTTAGTGGATGTGCACAGTGGGTGTTTTGTAAGTGTTGGGAGTCTGCTCCATGCTCTGCTCTTTGCCTGGATGAGTAACAGCAGTTCATGTGCTTCAGAGAATACACAGAGCACTATGAGCCTCTCTTTTGCTGTCTCCTTTAGTCCAGTGGTTTACTTACATTGCATTTTTCACTAATTTATGAAACACCTTGTTATGAAATCAGTATTTGTAATATGATGAAATAAAACCTCTGTGGGTTTTTTTCTGTCCACGGGATTTATCACCTAGAACTCATTTCCCAACTGCAACCCAAATACTGGAAGCAGGAATGAAAGTTGTACTTTGCTTGTTCATTTTTTTTTTCCCTGAACAGTTTATCAGTGCCAGCTGTGATGAAGAAGGGTCAAGAAAATTTATGTAAATGTGTCTTTCTAGTCTCCTTAAGTCTCTTTTTTGTATTGCTACAGTGATAATAGTCACAGAAGTAAAGGACATTGGCCAGCTTACTAGGAATATAAATAAAAGCAGGAATTAAGAAGCAAAACTCATGTCATTGAGCTTCTTCTACTGGAACAAGATTAGTTTTAGGTAATTTTAATGCTGTATTAAAAATAGAGAGTGACAGTACTATCTCAAAGCAGGAAGGGAGGAGGCAGTGTTGAGAACAGAAATGAGCAAATGAGGCAAAGTTACTACATAAAACCAACAAAGGTGGGAGAAAGGAGAGACGGTATGGAAACACTGCTGGTGGTGGAACTTAAGGAAGGCAACTGGAGAACCTGATGTAATGGAAAACTTTCTTTTAATGGATTAGAAGTCTTTAAGGTCCCAAAGATAATATCTTCCTGGGGGATTTGTTCTAATTGCCACTGGCTCTGAAAAGAATACTTCATTGAAGAAGCTTGGTGGTGAGAATTATTTGACTAGCTTGGGGTTTTTTCCTACTTATAAGTAACTTCAGGTACATCGTCATGTCTTGCTTTCACAAAAAGTTTATATTCAAATTATTATCACACGCTTTCACCATAGCAACATTTACATCTCTCCTTGCTGATTGCAGCATGCAGTGGAACAGGTTTGGAGAAGAGTGGCTGGAAAGCTGGCAGAAAAGGACCTGGGGGTGTTGGTCAGCAGTGGCTGAACATGAGCCACTTGTGTGCCGAGCTGGCCTAGAAGGTCAGTGGCACCTAGTCTGTATCAGCAACAGTGTCGCCAGCAGGACCAGGGCACTGACCCTGCACTCAGCACCCCTGAGGCCACACCTCGAGTCCTGTGCTCAGATTTGGGCCCCCAAAGAAGGACATTGAGGGGCTGGAGCACGTTCAGAGGACAACAGAGCTGGTAAAGGGTCTGGAGCACAAGTCAGCGGGAGCAGCTGAGGGAGCTGTTCAGCCTGGAGAAAAGGAGGCCTGGGGGGGAACCTGTAGCACTCTACAACTGCCTGGAAGAAGGCTGGCTGTACTCAGATGGGGGTCATCCTCTTCTCCCAGGTAGCAAGAGACAGGATGAGAGGAAATGGCCTCGAGTTGCACCAGGGGAGGTTTAGATTGGATATTAAGAAAGTAATCTTCCCAGAAAAGGTGGTTAGGCACTGGGATAGGCTGCCCCAGGGGAGTGGTGGCATCACCATCCCTGGAAGTGTTGAAAAAGTGGATATGGCATTCAGGGCATGGTTTAATGGTGAACATGTTGTTGGTGCCGGGTTGATGGTTGAATTTCATATCTTAGACGTCTTTTCCAACCTTAATGATTATATGATTCCAGTTTAGAAGAACTTTTCTTGAAGTCATATCACACCAGAATTAACTTTAACTTTTTAACTTACCGCAAGAAAAAAAATCTAAGGAGAAAGCTGGTATTTTTGGGTGTTGTTTTCTTCTCTTTCAAATAAATTGAGCACCAAAATATTTCTAAAGATAAATGTAAAATAAATGTAAAACCTTGATATGGATGGAATTTTCCCCATTAGATGCTGCTGAGGGTTCGTAGTCATGGGGGTCAAAAGTTCATATCACAAGACGAATATCCCATTCTCAAGACAAAAATTTCATCTGCATGTTGGTCATTTTCTTCAGTCTATTTTGTTGGAGAGAGGCTGGAAACCAGCCACTTAGAAGTCAGGTGGCTTTTGGGTGAGGGGAGGAGAGGCTCATCTGGGGGATGAGGCTTCATCCTGTCTAAGTGATGAGTCCACTGTGCCCTCTGGGAGTGCATTCCAGGGACTCTGCAATGGCTGATCAGCATGTCCTTACAGCAGTTGCTCTTTTTATAGCAGGTTGAAGAATATTTTTAATTAACTCCCTTATATGGCTGGAATAATTTCCTTGTTATAAAATGTCTGATCTCTTTCTCATAGTGGAATGCGAATGCCCTTGAAAGTCATCTTAGTTCTGAATTGAATGCATCAACTGATATTAACAGTTCAGAAATAACCAGGTATTACTAGTGATTATGGTTAAAGTGTTATTTTATGCACTTTCATCAGGATATTTGAAATGAATTTATTTTATGTCTCATCTCAGATACAGAAAAATAAGTAAAATAATAAATTCAATGTATTACAGTCAAATTATTTTTTAGATAGTTATTTAAGTACATTGACCAACCAAATGTAATTTTAATATTGCTCTGTTTCTTGATATTAGCAAAACATGCATTTTTTCTGTAGATTGAAACTTTTTTGTTAATTACACCATTTTTTTATAGAGTAACATATTTTTAAAAAAGCTTGGATGATTGCAAATAGAGCTAGGGATGACCAGATCCAAGCTTAGGACATAATAAAAATATTCAGTGAGTGAACATGACATCTTGCTTCAGGTTATTAATGTTCTGTACACAGTTAACAACAATATTAGACAACATGACAAAACTTAGGAAGAAATTCCAGTATTAGATAAAACAGATGATTTCCTTTCCTAGGTATTGATAAAGAAGAAAATGTGACAGTTTTAAACACAGTTGGCAGAACTTAGTCCTTTATGTTTAAACCCATGTTGAAGCTTTTGTTTTTCCTGTAATTTAGTGTAAGTAATATATAACACAAATATTCAGACACACTATTTTGAAATACAGCCTTACTGTAATGCAATTTTTCTAATTTACAACATAGTTTACTACAGGGTTTCCTGTAGTAAACTATGTGGGGACAGTTTCTGTGCAGCTCCATGTTTTCTCTGAGTTTATTAGCATTAATCTCTTAAATCTGGAATTCAGTTTTTATGTAGTGGAAATTATTAGCTGTGGTTTTATTAAAAACAGCACTTAAAATTTCCAGGGTTTATAAAAATGTCTGTATGAAAATCCTATATTTGTGTATCCCAGGTGGATGTAATGTAGAAACTGGAACAATAAAATACTGAGAATTAATGGGGAACTGGAAAGTAACTTCAGAATTGCTTAACTTAAAATTGATTTTCTACCTGATGTATCATAATCATGTTAATGATTTAAATTCTGTAATCCTTGCTTCCTAAACTAGGAAGTATTATTAGAGATTATATTAATTTCATTATTTTTAGATTGTTTCGTCAATCTTAGATGTAAACCTTTCACTTTAAAAAAAGTCTTTTGGTCAGTAGTCTACCCTAAATACATTTCTCTCTGTCCGTTCTCCAGGAAGACCAAGTGAGTAGGTTTTGCTAAAATATTTATCACTCTACAGTGATATGTGGCAGTTGTCTGAGGATAATTTTTCCTGAAACTATATGGATTTTTTCCTTCTGGTCAGAGAAATAATGAACTGTGTGTTCCAGGCAAGTTGAAGTAATGAAACTGCGCAGTTTCATTGGAGGAGCTGTGAATCACACATTGACAACGTATCTTGTATTCTTTTCTCTTTTCTTGTGCCTGGCTTTGTTAACAGAATTTGATACTGAAGTTTTTCACGTGTTTGGTGGCTTTATGCAGATGTCACTGAGCTCATCAGATAAGCTTACAGTGTTGCAGAGCCCTCGCGGGAAGTCCCGCAGCTATTCCAGTGCAAGGGAGCAAATTTCTGGGAAAGGAGACAGTTCCCTGAGAGTGAATTCATATCCAGGATGAGGCAGTATGTGCAAGTTCCAACTGTTGAGCAAGAAAAAGCCTATGATTATAATTCTGCTTTTGAACCGAGACCGTGTATGTGTTTGGGTAGGTGAAATTACCATTTTCTGATGGCGGGGGCTGTGTCTTACTGCTGTTGTGTAGAAAAAATATGTGTAAAATGAAGTACCCATGCAGCTTGTAAATGTGTACAGTTATAACATGTAAAATGCAGATTACAGGACTTCTTTAGCAGAAGAGAATGTGCATGTTTGAGCTTGATAAAAAATCCCCCTATTGGAGAAGCAAACAGTATTTTTTAAACCTTTTCCATTAGCTATCATGTTACAGTGCGGAATTCTCTGTAGATATTGCTTTAACCTTTATACTTGCATAAAATGATGTAAAGATGTGTGCAAAGGAGAGGCCATTAAAATGCAGATTTTCTCTGACACTAAAAAGGAATTGTCATAGGATTTTTCCTTGGTAAACCTACATAAAATGGAACAGGTTTTATTTTTTTTACCTGACTGTGTTCTACAGGCCTACAAAACAGTTTATGTGAAACGAATGTGTTTATTTGAATTAAGTTTTTTATCTGTGTTAAATTAGTATCCAAGAAGTAGGGAATCTGTTTTCAGTTGCTCAGCTTCTATCCATCTTTGACAAGATTCATCTTTTTGGTTTATATAGTAAAATGTTCCTAAATTTTATGGGTTGCTTTTAACATAGTTTCTTGACTTTATCTTTTTGGGATTTTGTTTTGTTGTCTTTTTTTTTTAATATTCATACATCCTTTAAAGCTATTCCTACATTTTTTTAAAATCTTTCATGGTTATATCAAAATGATATAACTGAGAAATTATTAGTAGTTTTTCCACAAAATCTATGTCATGACTGTTAACCGTTCTGGTTTTCGCTTTTGGTTGTCATTTATTTCTGTGTTGTTTGGAATGCCTGTCGGTTTTGTTTCTGATATTGTTCTGCTTGGAAGCTGAAAGCTTTGACAGATTAAATCTCACGTTCTGATACTTGAATGTTCTGTTTAATGTAAGAAGTTCTTTTGATGGTATTAACATGATAGTTTTAGGTTTATACTTTGCTGATAAAGAATTTTTGACAAGTTTATGGGATTTTTTCCATGTAAACAGTTCCATAATAAAATACATAGCCATGTAATGGCACTACCAAAATTCAAGATGAGGAGAAAAATTTTAATCTTATGCATACTTACTGTTAGGCCTTTTTTTGATGTAAAAATTCACTATGCTCCATAAATTTGAAGAGCAGTATTTCAGTAGAGAAATATTATGTTTCCATTAAGTGAAACCCTCTGGTAAGGCTGCCAAAATGAATTGGTACTGTTATCTGATCTTTTTTATACTTCTCAAAGAAGTAACCGTATCCAGATTTTATGTTAAATTTATGTAATTAACACAGGTTTGAAACACCATTTTAAGATTTAAATTACAGTTCTTTGCAAAGATTTTCTTCTTCTGTCAATTAAAGAGGAAGAAAGTAATTCTAAAAAGTATTTTTGTCTGTCTTACAATATTTTAGAATGTTTTCTTGCTCTTGTTATGTTTTAGATAGTTGTATCAAAACATTTTGCTATAGTTATTGTTAGAATATTTTTTTATATTTGGTCGTAATTAAACATACTGTTTACCATGAACCAAAGTTAATGGTCAACCATAAAGTAGAAAACCAAATAGGAACACAAGTACAAAGAGTGCTGAGCCAAAGAGTGCTGCAGAGTTGCATACTTAACTCAAGAAATATTTAGCAATATTATGTGGGTTTTGGTAGATTTTGATGGTCTTACTTAAATGTCCTAATACAGAATGATATACAAGACACTAATACAGTACTCCTTTCTTATTATGGTTTTACTTTTAAGATGCTGCACGGCATTGCTCTCAATAGAATATTCTTGTAGAACTGTCTAATTTCTATTTCTATTTTAAGTCAAGTAGGATTTTAACCTCTTTTCAAACCTATATTTTCCAGTGGCATGTTAAAGAACTTTGATTTTATCTGCTTCATGCCTACAACTTTTATGTAAAAGTAGGGTTTTACATTTGTTAGACCTCTAAGGCATCAGCAGGAGTGGCATAAAGAACTTGACAGTAGTAACAAAGTACTATTTAACAAAAAAGTTCTCAATATTCCAGTTGTTTATCCCTTGAGTGCTTTTTGTTTTCATTATTGTGTACTGAAGTCATAAGTCAGTGTTGATATTACTGGTGATACAGGGCTCTAATTCATGAGCTGGGCAAAATTAAAATCCATTAGGGAGAACTTGGAATTAATGCACAGTTTTACAATTATAGATCTGTCTTTGGTAATTGTTTTTGATTAAATAAATTACAATAATTAAGTTGTCAAAATATGAGCAGAATACTTTAATTTTTCCAAGAGACAGTAGTATCAGAAAACAGATGTAATTGAGAGAGAATGTCTACTCCTGTAGAGTCTTAAAATTAAAACTAAGTACAGCAGGTGAAATCTTTGTCATTAATCTCCCAGATGTTCTGATAAATATGGTTAAAAACCACTAAGTTTATTTAGATATCTTAAGTAAAGAAATAGAAGTGTTGATGCTTTTGCAGAGAAATTGTAATCGTCAAAAGTCTCTGCTAAGATACCCTTCATTGTTTTGTATTTTTTACTATTTTTAGCAAAATGTTATAAGATTTTTTTTTTGAGTCTGTAAATGGATATCTTTAATAAGACATTTGTTAGGTATTTAGCTACTCTGAATCTTTCAGGTGTTGAGACTTGGAAGACAAGATGTGCACGTATGCTTGATACATTATTATTGAGTGTCTTATTGTTTACTTAGTGGCTCTTGTGCATTAGAGCTGCTTTGGTGTTGATTTGAGGCTTGACTAATAAGTTAATCTGATAATGTGCCCACTAAAACATTTAAAACCTGATTTTTCAAAAAATTTTTAAAACAAGGTGTAAGTCTACCCTGATAAACAGTTGGACAGATGCCCAGAAACTTTTTTTTCCCTGAGTTTTAACCTAACTCCAAAGTTCTAGTAGTTCTTAGTGCTAGAAAAAAGACCAAACAATGCTTTGCAGGTTTGTTACCTTTTTAGAGCAGCATGGCTTTTAAAGTTAATAAAATTGAAGTTACATGCATTGTTCTGATTATATGGATTAGAAAAAGAGTCGAAATAAGATCAAAAAAATTCATTTCTCTGCTTCAAGTGACTGTCATTTCACCGATGCCCAGTAAAAGGAAGGATAAAGGATAAGGAAGGCAGAGCTTGTTTTGTATATTACAGTTTATATAGGTTTATATGGGTGCTTTTGGGTTAGATTTCACTTTTGTTTTCTTGTTTTTAGAATAGTGCACATAATGCACATTTGAGTATTTTGAAACTGTCATTCAGAATGAAGATAAACCTGCAAATAAAGTAGCTTTGGTTTTAATATGACTCAATTTTAAAATGCCTTGACTTTTCTGCATGTTTTAAGTATGGATGCCAAGTGCATTTCTAGTACCCGAGATCCTTACATGTTTTCTCATGTATTGTAGAGTGATAGTCATTTTGCTTATTTGACTTACTTGTACTTACTTTCAGTTCCCTTGGTTTTGCTTTATTGCTGATAGCAAGCTGAATTCAGTGTTATCTTCTTCCTCCATGCTTGTCAGCTTGTCCCTTCAAATGAGTCCCTAGAACTGCATCCTAAATCCCGTTGGGTAAATCTCTCTGCAGGAGTTTGCTGCTGCTGTGCTGCGCTGCGTCCTCGCTACAAGCGTCTGGTAGACAACATATTTCCTGAAGATCCAAAAGTGAGTCATGACTTTAAAATTTTAAGGGATTGGTGTTTGAAAATCTGTGGTTATAGCTTGTGCTTTAGCAATTTTTTAAAATTTTCTTTTTTCTTTTCTCTTTTAACATTTTACCATAAAATCTGCTTTAGCACTTAATCGCTTTAAGAGAGGTTAGAATAATTTATCTGGAGAGGGATCCCTAGAGATCATCCGGTCTAATTCCATTTCCAAAGCAGGGCTACACACTGAAGAATAAAATTAATATGTTTTGCTCAGAGAAACAGATTTCATTAAAGAAGGTATTCTGCTACAGAGGTAGCACTTAATTTCATCACTTTTTAGAACTACAAACGCTTTCTTCTGGTTGCAGGTGTTGTGAACATTTTCTGTTTTTCCACTGGATTTTAATTTTTTAATTCTTGACTTACTGACTGTGAGCATTTTTATATTTCTGGTAGGCTGTTGTGTCCCAAAAAGGTTTTTCTGTTTTGTTGTTGTTTTTTGGGTTTGTTTTTGTTTGTTTGTTTGTTTGTTTAAAAAAAAAATTTCCAGGTACTCATCTACAGTTTTATTTCTTCATTTCACTGTAACAGTCTTGGAGCTATATTAAAGCCTAACTCTTACTCTGAAAATAAATAAATAACTTCTGTATTCCATTGATGAATGCATGTGTCTGGACATAATCATTTTGACAGATCAGGCTGATCAAGACCTTACATTTCTGCTGCTCTATTTTTATAACTGTTGCCAAATTTTTATATCTTTTGTTACAGTAGAAGTAAGCAGCACAGTCAGTATTTGCATAATATTTGGCTTATATGTTACAAAGTATGTCAGCTTTTTTTAAAATTGTGTTGTTACTGAGTGCCAGGGATTATGTAAGTGCATATTACTGGCTTTAAAGAATATGTTTTCTGTGTATACCGTGTACTGAATGCATGAAACAGTATGGTTTTATAGGTTTATTTAATCTAACCTAGTTTTTGATACAGGTGTAGAAACACTTGGAAATGCTACAATTGTAGTGTTTTAGTTTAAATCTGACTCAGAAGCTCTGAGTTGGCACTTCTCAGTCTCTGCTTTGGTTAGTATTCACTGAATCAGTGCAGGACCCAGGCCAGTTCAAGATGTTTCCCTTGAGTTAGGGAAGACCTCCAAAGTATGAGATTTGCTTGATAAAATCCATTAATCAATAATGAGTGTCTTAAAAGCTTCTAAGTAATTTATTTGAAAAACAAATGTTTTTATGAACTACCAGGAAAAAAAAAAGATAAAAAGACAAAAAGTCTTATCCTGTTTACGTGATAATTATGATTATAACCTCATCTGAGCAGATCTGTGTTACAGTTTATGTTGAAACTAATATGTTAATCTTTAATTTTGTTCTGACGGTTAGCCCTCAGATTCCTGGGGGGTCAGCCTTGTTCAAGATAAGACACTGAAGAAATAAAATATTTAAAAACTACAATATTAAACATTTAAACTACAATCTTGTTTGTATATTTTATCAAAATTATGCATTGAATATACTTGGTAGGGGGATGGGAAGAGAAAAAAAATTACATTGTGCTATTAGGAAAGAAGTATGTCTTAGAACTGGTCATGTATCTCACTACATACCTTCTCTTGGAATACCCATTCCCTCACAAAAAATGGTGGAGTAAGCTAGTTGCTTCATTTCCTTCAAAAATACTATATTTGTTTCATGTTGCTGATTTTTGCAGCTAAGGTTATGGCAGTTTTGTTCAATACTTGGGGGTTTTTTTTCAGTAGCTTATTTCCATCCTAAAGCCTCTGATCTTTAAATGTTAACTAGAAAAAAAGGAAAAACACGTGGAAAGCTTTGTAGTTGCTATGAACTCTTTAATTTTCTATTTTGTATTTCTGTTTCTAGGATGGTCTTGTTAAAGCTGACATGGAGAAACTGACTTTCTATGCAGTTTCTGCACCAGAGAAGCTGGATCGAATTGGGGCTTACCTGGCAGAGAGACTGAGCAGGGATGTGGTCAGACATCGCTATGGGTGAGGAGAGAAGTCATTAAAAATAGATACTAACAAGTCATGGAATTTCATCATGTTTATTCTGATCAAGTCTGGAAGGCAAGACAGACCCTGTCCCTTTGTAGTCAGTTAACCTTGTCTGGCTGCCAGGTGCCCATCCAGCTGCTCTCACTCCTCCTGCTCAGCCAGATGGAGAAGAAAATAAAATGGAAAATCATGGGTTGAGATAAGGACAGGGAGATCACTCTGTTCCATCATTGGGAAAAAGAGACTTAACTTGGCAAGGATTGATTTAATTATATTGCCAATTAATGAGGACAGTGAGAAATTGAAACAAAGCTTAAAAACATCTTTCCTCCAGCCATCTTTCTTCCCAGGCTCAACTTCACTCACAAGTCCATTACCTCCACCCCCACCAAGCAGTGCAGATTAGGACTGGGGCTGTGGTTGGTTTGTACCACCACATGTCCTCTGTCTCCTGCTCCTTCCTCCTCACACTCGTACCCTGCTGTAACCTTGGGTCTGTGCTTGTACACAGTCCTTCAAGAACTGTTCTAGCATGGCTTCTTTCCTTGGGGTGCAGTCCTTCAGGAACAGGCTGCTCCAGCGTGGGTCCCCCATGGGATCACAGATCCTGCCAGAAAAGCTCCTGCATTGGCTCCTCTCCATGGGGCCAGCCAGAAGCCTGTTCCAGCAGGGCTTTTCTGTGGGCAGCAGTTTCCTTCAAGGCACATCCACCAGGGCATCCTCCATGATCTGCACTGTGGATATCTGCTTACCTGTGGGCACTTCCAGTGTCCCTGAGGGGCTCAGGGACATGGTGGGGTGGTCTTGGAGCTGGCTGTGTCTGTCATGGGGGCAGCTCCTGGTTCTCACAGAAACCACCCCCACAGCCCCTTGCTGGCAAAACCTGGCTATGTAAGCCCAATACACTCGTGAATGTCAGTCAGGATATAGGGAAACAGGATTATCTGTCTTTTCAGCCCTTTTGGCTTAATCAAATATTTAAGTGAGAAATATGAAGTCTAAGAAGTGGCATGAATTGGCGAAGAAAAGCAACATCCATCACAGACCACCATTTTTTAGCCTTCATGACATCCAAAGCTGTTTTTATAACTTTAGAGAAAGGGTAAATGGCCAGCACTCAATTCTATACTTCCCTCCCCCCTACACCACCCCCTCTGAAAAAAAAAAAAAAAAAAAAAAGAAGAAGAAGAAGAAAGAGAGAGAGCAAAAATAAGAAAATATGGATGTAGGAAATAGCCCTAAATGTTGTTTTATACAATGGGAAATACATGCCTTCCAGTCTTTCTTTTCTGTTGTTTGTGGTGAGATCCTAAATTCAATTAATAGAGTTAATGATAAATGCTATACATCTTCATGTGAGTCTTTCTAATTAATTTTCAGTTATGTTTTAATTGCCATGGAGGCACTGGACCAACTTCTAATGGCTTGCCATTCTCAAAGCATAAAGCCATTTGTGGAAAGTTTCCTTCATATGGTGGCCAAGCTTCTGGAATCAGGAGAACCAAAGCTGCAAGTCCTTGGGACTAATTCTGTGAGTAAGCTCAGGTGATAAACTGAATCAGAGTAAATCTGCTTGGGAAAGTAGTTTGAGAAGTCTTAAAGGATCTGCCAGTTGACATGTATTGAAAGATGCTGTCTGTAGTAGGGTGTATCCTTTGGGCCTAAATACAGAGCAGATACCAGCTGGATACAGATAAACTGTTTTCCTTCAGTGTCCCAAATCCTTTTGATACCTGGGATCGTTCCCTCTGAAAGTAACTTCTGGAGGGAGAGGAAAGTTGTGCTGTGAGTTCATCTTTTGAGTCTTTAAGCAGCCCTCCTGGACCCAATATATAGGTAAGACAGTGTTTTGTTTTCTGTCACCTTAAACTACACAGAAAGATTCTGAAAAGTAGCTGAAAAGTAGCTTTGAGTATTGCAACCTCACCATTTTATCAGCTTAAATATTTCAGGATTCAGATCCAGCCTTGAAGGGCATAACTAAAGTGTCATAACAAAGATTTAGAGATCTAGTTTTCCAATTGGAGTGATGGGTACAATCAGGGGTATAGGTCTGTCATACTTCCCTTGTAACCACTGTATTTTCCAGCTGGTGAAATTGGAATCTCATAAATTCCAGGATTGTGATGTGGACTGTTTTCACTTAGAGTGATTGCTTTTACATGAGTATAGAGTAATGCTTGCATTTGATGTAAATTATTGCCATTGTTAACAGTGGGGGGTTTCTTTGTGGAACCAGTAAAGCTGTTGGGCTTTTGGGCTTGCTTCCCAGCTGATGGAATTAAATGAGTTGCAGTTCAGGAGGACAGGAGGGTGTAGTAAAGTGATGCTACCCCAGAGCAGAATTTCTTGTTATGATGAAGTAAAGAGAATTTTGCTGTAGTGTAGAGTAAAAGTGTACCCTTGTTCCCCCTCTAGCAGGGCAGCTTTACTGAGGAGAGTGAGATCAGCCCCTCATTCTACATATAAAATTTTACTTGCTTATTTAGATACCATTGAGCCAGGCTACCCTGCTTCTTTTGATTTCTTTGTATAATAATGCCTTGCCAAGTCCTCTTGGGGAAATGGCTTTGGAACTTGTTTCCTGGGCTGTCAAATGGCAAGGTATACATCACTTTCCAGGTGTTTAAAATCCTTGGTTTCTGCCAACCTCCACTCTGATGTACAAGGGATGTGTCATTTCAAAATGCATGTTACTGAACAGGACACCCCCTTAGGGTAATCTGTTTGATATTCCTGTTGGTTCCTAAGTCTTTTGTGAGTGAAGGTGATTAAAAGACTTCCTGAATTAGGAGATAATTTGTGTTTGTCTTGTGTAAAGCTCAGAAAAAAAGTTTCACTAAATAAGAGGTGGAACTCTGTGAGGAGAGAGAATTTTTATGGCTCTTCAATAGTATTCCAAAACCTTATTTTGCCTAACTCTGCTAATTTCCCTAGGTGCTTTCTAGAGTTAATGAAGACAAAGGATACAAGTCTATTGGTATTGACTTAAGAGAAAAAAGGGTAACAGCTTGTGTGTTACCAAGGACACTGCCTTACTGTGTTCTTAAATAAATGTTGTTAGATTAACAAAGAAAATTTACTGCCATATTCAGCCTTTTTTTCTCCTCTAGAAGGAAATAAATGAAAACCAGAAAACAAAGGGAGATATTATGGTGACTGAATAATGCTTCCTGTGCTTTAGCTGATGTGCCAGTTTGGAGTGAAAACTGGTATTGTTTAGAAGAGAGGACTGGATTGTATATGAAGTAAATGTTTTTAGACTGGTGAAAAGTCAGACAACCTTTGGAAAATTTTACATAGTAATTTTAATAAACTCAGTTTAAGGCCCCTACAAATTTATAGCCTGCTTACATTTAAAATATGTGGAGTATGATTGTGGCTCTAAGTAGGTTTTGATTATTTTCTACCCAAAGCTTCATTGAGATAGAAAGGCAGTGATGTCTTTGAAGTAAAATTCAAACCTCTTTACTGTAGGGTTTTTTCAGCCTCACAGATTTTGCTTCAGCTGTGGGGATTCTTGTGATTCCTTAAAAGGGTTTCAAAGGAAGCAAATCTCTGTGTGGAACATCTCTGAATAGTTTAAATGCTTGAAAAGATTTGAAAGCTCCTGCTGTCTTTTGAGTGTGTTTTGCTGGCTTCCTAATATTTGGTTTTGGATGCAGAATTTATACTACTTGGTGCTCTATATTTTAGAAAAAAAATTAAACGTTCACTTAGCTATTTGTCATCTTAAATTCCTAGTGGAATTCAAATTTAATTTAATTTAATTTATATTATATGTTGATTTGTTTTGAAAAGCATTCCAAGCTGAACATGACTATTTTAAGTAAGTAATTGTTTGGGTTTTAGTCATGTACTTTTAAGTCTGATCTTCAAGTTACATATAATTAGTTCCTGTGACCTTTTATATGTTGCATTTATAAGTTATGTTGGCTTATTTCCTACAGCAGCAGTGATTTGGTTTGGGTTTGTTTTTTTTTTTAGTAACGTAATTGTAAATCTATTTATATAAGGCAGAGGCTTAAAAATGGTAAAATTTGATAGTGAATATAATGAATAGGTGTTGGGTTTTTTTTAATGTAGACCAAATTTCAAGCTGATAATGTCTGTGAGGTTCAAAATGGCTTTTTCTAGCAGGGAAGATATTTTTATAGACCATGTGCTAGGATAGCATATGCTGGTGAGGAAACTGAAAAAATGTGGTGGGAAAACGTGGTATCTCCTTGGCTTATGTGTTAGAGGATCTGAAGGGTGATTGCAATAAGCTTTTCCTTAGAAATTTATGACAATACTATATTTCTCTCTCTAATTTTCTTGCAGAATTTTGGTAACTGAGTATCATGTAAAGCATCTCCATTGCTCATGTACAAGTAATTGAATATATTGCTTAGGTGCATAGTGTTTATTACTAGGATAGAAGTAACAAGCTTTAAAATCTTTGACCTTGCGATCAAAAGTTTTAGGAATAAGAGATCCCATTTGTACCTATTAATCTATATCCATTTTATGTCTATTTCTAAAGTTTTTAAAGAAGGTTCAGAAAATTTCTTTAATGGGCAGCTGGTCAAGAACAGTTGGATGCATAATTTAGTAAAACTTTCATCCTAACAAGACCGAGCAAAACGCAAAAAATTTTAAGCTACTTTGGAATGCTGATGGGGTGAATTCTTTGTATTTTGCCAGTAAGATATTGGGGTTTCGTGTGAAAAATAGTGGATAGTATGTGGAACCCAGTATCACTGCATTTAATTATGTACCACAAATGCTTCTTTAGTTGATAGGATGCTTGCTTTGATAAAGGCAGTATCTTTGTAGGAACAGTGAAATAATGATCCCATCAGTGACAGTGTTGAGCTTCCTGTGCATGAGAAGGTGGCTGTTATTGCTGGTTGTCATCCTTTGTTATTTAAAGCAAGACAAGCAGATTCCCAAATGGAAATACGATCAACCGGTGCCTGAGACAAGACTTTCATATTTGTTAGTGTTGGCTTATAAAAGCAGTCGGTTTGGGCAGAACTGAGTGCATATGAAGGTAAAAATAGTATAAAATGTCAACACTTTGAAATTAAGCTATGTCAGAATTAATATTCCCAGCAGGGTACTTACTTGTTTGCACTGTCTGCAGCGTCCTAATCTGGAAGTATGCAATGGAACTTACACTTATTGCAAGGTGCTTCTTCCATTCCATGTACCATACAGAATTGTGTGCTGGTAGTGAATTAATACACAATGGAACAATTCCATCTCTAGGATGCCTCCACTGTCTTTTTAATAGGAGTTAAATCTCAGGGAGACAGATTAACACATAGCACTGTTTCTTATCCTGTGGGTTGTTAAATTATCTTAGAAATTGTGCATCTGCTAGAATTTGAGTAAGTCCTTTAGGATCACTCAAAGTTAAGTATTGCTTCCCCCACTTCTACTTATGCTCTCTAGTTTTGCAGTTCCATGTCCACACTAGTGTGGCCCTGTAAGCCAACATTCCATTGCTGATTTTGTTACACAACTGTACATGTGGTGGTCGGGAGAATTTTTGTCCAAGGGGCACAAAGTAAAATAGAACGTGAAATTATTCCTCCTATTCCAATAAAACTGAAAGTGTCAGGTGACCCTAGGTATTAATAAATAAACTAAATCACCCATTTTCATTGCTGAGAACTTTGTGATCATTTTCAAACTGTCTTTGTGAAGTTAATGTATCCAGTGTTTGAAGCTTTTCTCTTTAGGAAAGGTGAAGTGCTTGTCCTTCTGGCATTTGCTTGTTGAAGTGGATGAATAACATTCACACTTCTCATTAGGGCTGTACTGTGTGGTTTGTAAGAGTCTTATGTTTTCAGGAGATCATGACTTCCCATGTGACAGTTTCAGAATAATGAAATACAGTACCTTGGCCTATAAAAGGTGGTAACTGCCCATATCAGCACCCTCTTTTCTTTCCCTGTTTGAAACAAGAGAAAATTGCAGGCTGCAGAAGCCAGATTGAGGAGCTCAGATATGAAAAAAAATAATGTTCAGGTCGAGCCTAGTGTTCTTACAGGGAGATACTTTAACATAACTCAAACTCAAATATGATGCATGATGATTATTCTTGAATAAAACTGACCTTCCTAAAAGACATCTAGGGACCATTAAAAGTTTTTTCTCCTAATGTGCTTGCTACATAACAGTGATAAAACAGCATAAATGCATAGAAGAAATTTTGTCCTTGAGAACCTGTATGTTTTACTTACAGGGCTTGAATAATCTCTCTCTCTCCCCTGGTAGTATGATCCAAATTTCTCTTCTCAGTCTGGAACAATCTTCTGAATAAATTATACTTGTCTTCTTTACTTCATGATAGATTTATATGTTGTTATACTGATTGAATTTTATTGATTTCAAAATAAATGGAAATAAGGTACTACCAGTGTAAGTTCCTTTCTGTACCTTTTTTATTATGAAATATAGAAGATGCTTGTACTGGTAAAACTTACTAAGTTACCGTTGGATGCTTGGAAGCATTTACTGTGCCTGAATAATGACATGCTTGCATCTATAAAAGCTTTGTAAATAATTCTTAGGCAAGTGCTTGGACTTTCATAAGAGTTTTATCCTTTTTTAGGTTGGATAATTGTTATATCTGAAGTTTGTTTGAAAAGATGTGCTTAGGAATAAAATAATTTTTTAACAACAGTAACAAGACAACCACTGCAATGTATAGACTGATATCTACTGTAAAAACTTAAAATTTCTACAATGGAATGGAATTTTACACTTTACTGGATGACAGTGCACAACTCAAAACTGTTACCATAGACAGCTTTTCTGTGGCCTAAATGCTCAGTCATCTGAATGCTAATCCTGGATTGTGCTTCAGAAATGCTGTATGTTCAGTGGGAGAAATGGTTTTGTTATACAGATGAGGACATAAAAAACCTTTGTCCTTTCGGGATCTCTTAGTGTGTATGCTTTCATGAAGGTGTGACTTGCTTGTGTTTGTGTCCCTGCTGCAAAGCTGCACCCTGATACAGGAGAAGTACTCAGAATGAGGGAGTCCCTGACAGTTGCTTGGCCTAAATTCATCATTTGTTCTTACAAAGCAGATTCTTGGTACAATAACCCTTTCTGCTAGCAAAACAGTTACTAAAGTGTATTAAGCTTTCCTGTTGGGAGATCCTGTCAATCAAATAATTTGCACTTCAGATAATAATAACCATATTAAAGGCTGCTACTAAATGCAACGTTAATTAATATTCTCATTCTCACCGCCACTCTCACAGTGGTCTGTGTACTTCAGACTTTTTGTTTCCATTCTTTTCCATTCTTTTATGGAAGTTTTCTGGGTGAATCGTTTGTTGACTTGAGCACTTGAATGTCTGGAAAATACTAAGATAATATTGTTTGGGGGTTTATTAAATCCTTGGTCTTTGTGCCTTATTGATATGTAAGGACTAATGAAATTCTTGTCTGCAAAATGAAAAAAAAGAATCTATTTCTATATTTTGCTAGTAACAGTTCCATGAAACAAACTAGGGAGCCATATGAACTTCATAGTACATATGAAGCATTTGCCAGGGTCTCTTGGGAAGGAAATGATCAACTCAGTCTGTTGGAGAAAATGTATGGGTGCCGTTTGTAGATCGTCTTTCAGTCTGTGGCAGTGGGCCCTACAGAATTAGATTTTGACTTCTGTCACTTTTTTACCACTGAAATACAGGATATTCCTAACAGAAGGACTTATAAAGTGGACTTGTACTATACAATTTTGTTCCATTTTCAGTAACAGCTGAGAATGTAGTTTTATGAACTGTATCATTTTCAGCTGTTCCTGTAGCTTTTAGAGGGTGAACTGGTAGTGCAGCTGAAAGGGATAAGTGTTTTAGATAAAACAGAAAAAAAGAAAAAAATGAGTAGAATGACTGGTAGGTGTGGTTTTTTTGTTGTTGGTTTTTTGGGGTTTTTTTTGAAATACACAGCTTTCACTTCCAGCTTGAAAACCTCAAACCCTCTACAAATCAGTGTGCTGTAGATTATGCTAAAGTGCTTTGGGCTTGTCTGGATGTCTGTGGGTAACGTGCTGACGAAAGCAGGTTTTGCATCATGAAAAATAGAAAGGAAATGCCTCAGGCTGTGCTTAGGAATTGATAAAAATGGTGTGAGTAAAAACAGAGGGGTCTTAATAGGACATCACTCTGCTTCAGGGCAGAGCCAGCACGGTGTTCAACCTTCCCTCACAATTTTTTGTTTTGCTTTTTATTTCCCTCTGTAGTCTGTTCTTCGAACTGTCAGTGATGGAGAATCCAAAAGGTCTTTAGGCAGTCAGCTTACTTTAGAAAGGAGAGGTTTTAATGTCTGACTTAGGCTTTACTTCAATATAAGCCTATTATTGCTTTGCCTATTACCACTGGACAAAGAAAGCTATTTATTTATTCTCTTTTTATAGCTGTCTTCTGTACCTTTTTTTAGGCAGCTGTAGTCTACATAATTTAGGGTATTTCATTCTTCTTTACATTTAGATGTTTATCTAAAGCTTTTTCTGTCCCATAAATAATTTGAGAACGGTTTCAGTTATTCACTGTTTTAGGCTATGATTTTCAGCTGGATGCACCACTTCATTTAAGGACTTATTTGGCCCAATTAGATGGCAAAAGTTTCTTCTCAGGTGTCATGAGTAATGCATATGTATCACAGTATATTGTTCTATTTTCCATTCCATGGTATTGACATTGACTAAGTTCCTTTTCATTCAGCTGTTTCTGGCTTAAAATACTGTTTAGCAATAGTATTTCAGTATTTTTCCATGCCAAAATTTCTTCCTTGGTTTTTCAGGTCCCATTTCCAAATGCTCAAAAACCTGGCATCAAGTGTGCCTACAGCTCTGGCCAGCTTAGTGTTCTTTGCAAATTCAATGAGCCCAGTCTGCTCATCTAAGTCTCTAGTGAAGCTCAAGTCATATTTTGTACTGTGATGGTTTACAAGTGTTTCCTTATTTTTCTTCCAAACTCTTGCACATCTCTCTTTTGGGGAGTGTTCTTTTGACAGTATTTTTCTAGCTTCCCTTTGAGAATTTTGTGTATTTTTTTTGTCAGCAGCATCCCTGAAGTTTTGACAGATGCTGCTTCATCTGGATTCACAAAAGTTATTTACTTGTCATAGGAGTAAGATGGATTGATGTGATTTGTTCTTGACAAATCCATGTTGACTGTTACTTACTCCTTTGAGATTTTCTGGCTGTTGGCAAATTGGCTTTTTTTTTTCCAGTGTTTCTCTGTTGACTGGATTATAATTCCCTGACTCCCTGACTCCTCCTTTCTGTCAAGATAGAATTGACAGGATGCCTCCCAGTTTATTTCCCTTAAATTTTGGTACATCGGAATGTTGCTAGGTAACCTGGTAATGACAAGATTGTGTTTGATATTGGGCTGCTCCTTACAACTGCCTGAGAGAGGGTCTGGCAGGGTGGGTGTCAGGCTCTGCTCCCAAGCTGAAAGAGATAGGAGAGGAAATGGCCTTGAGTTGTGTCAAAGGAGGTTTAGACTGGATATTAGGGAAAATTCCTTCTCTGAAGGAGTTAACAGCATTGGAACAGGCTGCCTGGGGAAGTGGCTGAGTCACCATCCCTGGAGTTACATAAAACAGGGTTTAGTGGTGGACTTGCAGTGTTAGGGAAATGGTTGGAGCTGATGATCCTAAGGGTCTTTCCCAATCTAAATGATTCTGCCATTTGATGACACTCACTGTTCAAGTGTTAGATGTTTCCATATTGCATAGTATGTTGTATTTCATGCAGTTTCATCCTTCCATAGCTGTCTACATGAAGTTCTTGTGGAAAGACTTTAAAAAGAAAACCCTCCTATTCCGATTTTTTTTTTCCCTGAAATTCTAAAGTGTCAAAATTGGGTTCTAATCTTAATGCAGTTACTTTATGTTACTTGTTAAATTAAGCTCATTACTCATTATTCTATTTTATGAAATGGGTATTAAAAGCTTATTTTAATGTGTTTCATTTTCCAGTTTGTCAAATTTGCCAACATTGAAGAAGACACACCTTCATATCACAGACGCTACGACTTCTTTGTGTCCCGGTTCAGTGCCATGTGTCATTCCTGTGACCCTGATCCAGAAATACAAAATGGGTAAGTGTCATTCTGCAGGAATTACTGAAAACTGTTGACACATTAATATAGTCTGTAATGCAGGTTTTTAAAGGTGTTTAGTGGAGTAGCTCATTCCATATGAAGAAAATGACAGTCTGACTTCTTGAGTAGCACCAAATATTGCAAATCTTAGGTGGCTATAACTCCTGGCATATTTAGATGTAGTTTTACCTTCATAGTGCATGTTAGATTGTGTGGATTCTCTCCAGAAAGGCATCACTTATTACTGTAAATACACGAGTTCATAACTTACTTGAGATATTAATGAGGCTACTTACATGAAAAGCAAAAGCATATATTAAGTCTGTTCTTTGAGAATTACTCATTAAAATTGTGTTTTCTTAGATGTCTGAAGTATGCTCTTGTGTGTGAAACTCAAGAGCCTCCATGAATGGGAATTCTATTTTTTCCCATTCTTACATAAGTGCTGCAGTTTGTTTTCCTGTGGCTCCCCCTTGGACGATGTGTCTTTCTCAGGAGCAGCTTTTCTACATCCCTCTCCTCTCCTGCTTTGTGTGTAATCCTATTGAAACTTTCTCAAAAGATCTAGAATAAAATTGGATTCATATTGAATGCACAAGACTGTGTTCAGAAATAGCTAAAATACAAGCAGCTACAGATTTAGGTATTTACAAATTGAAATCTAAACAAAAATAATTACAGAACTTGGTTTCCTCTGTAGTTCATCTTAGAAATGTTTTAATTCAGTGAATTTGACTGAGCAAGGGCTAGTTAAATGAGATCGAGATTTTAAAAATGAAGAATGGATTTTAATTGAAATAATTAAAAATTTTAGTGAGACTTATGCTTATTTCATTTGACAGCTGTACCAGATTCTACTTCTTTTCAGGAAGTAAATTCTCTTTCTACTATTTCTTATAATGGATCATTTGCTATTACCACTTCAAAAAGAAATATTTTGCACAGATTCTCCTGCAAGCTATTCTTGTTTAATAAAATAATGACAATAGCTAGTAGCTAGACTAAGTCTTTCTTTTGAACTTAGGTTATTTTTTTCTTTTTATTATTTCATAATAAAAGAGGGTTTTCTCAAAAGAGGGTTTTCTTTTTATTATTTCATTGTTGTTGATTTGTTCTTAGTTGATTTCATTCAAATGGTTTTAGAAGGAAAGTGGTGGTTCCTTTTGTCCATTAGGCTGATGTTGACAGAATTATCCTTTGCTTTCTGTCTTGTGAATCTTTCAGAAATCTTTAGATTTATTCTGATTAATCCATAGTCTTAATTACTACTTCTAATGACACAATCACATGGCTGATATTACTTCAGCTGTGTTGTGGTAACATCCCATTTTTCTTCAGCAGGAATTGGCTGACATTGTGCAAAGTTTCAACTGATGGGTGGTAAATTGGGTAGAGTTGATGGGTTTTATCCACGGGACTTTGTTCAGAGGTGATGTAAAAAGTTTGAGTAGTGTCAGCTTTATCCCTGCAGGCCATCTTTTATGCAGTTGTTTGTTTTCTCAGCTTCCTTACTGGTTTTAAAGGTGTTCAGAGAAAGCATGGCCAACCTTAATGGCTGGCCAGTTTTCCCAGCTGCTGCTAGTGAGAGCCTACTGGAATTCCACACTACTGAATTACTGCTGCCCAGTAGGTACAGAGGTGGTCCCAGTACACCTACTGGGGGGTGTTGTGTTTCTCAGCCTCTGTAATTCCTCGTTTCCTTCCTCAGGATCCGAATTGCTGGAATCAGGGGCATTCAGGGAGTGGTTCGAAAAGCAGTTAATGATGAACTTCGAGCAACTATATGGGAACCTCAGCACATGGACAAGATAGTGCCATCATTGCTTTTCAACATGCACAAAATAGAAGATGTTGACAGGTAATTGTATCCTTGTCAGTGGTCTGGTTTTTTAAGCAATCTCTAGGCTAAGTTTTTATGGTGTGTATTCTTTTCTTTTTAGTGGAAGCAACAACTCAACTTTACTAGCTCCTTAAGGCTCCTTGAAATTAATGGTATAGGTCTGCATAATGGTTCTTAATGTTTCTTGTCTTAATATCTTTTCATCCACTTTTTTCACTTACTTGAGATTGTTAGCCCAAAAGTTGTTCCAGAAATTATGTGTCCATATTTTGACTTGATAAAAATTCTAAGCTCTGTGTTTTATTGGACCAGATGCAGAGATGAGTAAGCAAAGGCTTTTAGGTGACTCAAATGATTTTGCTACTTAGATTTGTTAAAAATTGAGGGTTTGATTCCTTTAGCTATTAGTAAGAACTGCTTGTTCTGGCTGAAACAGTACTTAGAGTAAGGAATTAGAGTTTTATTTATATATGGTCCCCTTCTCTTCTTTGCTTTCAGTGACTCCTAGGCATATTACTTGCCCCATTTGCAAAAAGATATTCAAAAAGATCTCTGTGACAATTAAGGTTTAGGAGATGCCAGTCACTTTACAATTGACAAGTCACTCTTTCTTTGGTCCGTGATTAAACACTATGTGGGTGTAAAAACTGTTTATTGGTAGCGCTGGGAAATTTCCATGAAACCAACTTCAGCAGTGCGACCAATTAAATATTCAGTCCATGTCCAATTCTGGCTGCTTCAAAACTTGCCTGCTAAGAGGCTCAGCAGCTTTCCTATAACAACAAGCTTTTCATGCTTTCACTCAGCATTCTAGATCTGTCAGTTTCTCTTTTTTGGTTTGAGTTTTGGCATTTGTTTTTCAGTTCCTCAGATTTATTTTTATTCTGTTATTTCTGACTGCCAGTACCTGTCTCCTCTCAAACAAATTTTCATACTAAATAACTAAAATCAATAGTTGTCTCCATCCATGCCTTTTCTATTTACTTCATATAACTGGGGGCCCACACAATATGTACAGAAATAGAAACTGGAATTTTACATCTGAAGAGTGATCTGAGGAAGAGAGAATGGTTTCTGAAGCTGCTGTTTGAGCAAGGAGAGCCTGGTTTGCTTTTGCTTACTCTTACAGGGCTTCTAGCTGCAGGTGGGCCCTTTCCTTTGATATTCTTTACAGTGCCCTCAGGTGTCCACTTTCCTTTTTGTAGCAGAAGTAAATTAACTACTCATAGAAAAACTGACTGAAGTAGGATTTGGATTAACCACTTAAAGTGGATCAGTTTAGATGTACTGCAGGAGTGATTTTTGTCATCTGTGGAGAAAGACAATAGTAGTGGTAGTGTGGAAAAACAAATCTGTCAAAAAGCAAGTTAAGTTTCTGAACTGTTGTGCTTGAAACTTGTCCTATAATGCACACTGAACATGAAAAAAGACTAATGATTTTCCACGTGGTCACTAAGGGCCTTTGATGTGTATGTGACAGAAAAGCTGAAAACAGTGTTCATAAACTGTTACTTGCTGGTCTTAAATAATGTTACAGACAATTTCTCATTTTATTTTAAGTGTGACTTCATATTTATGGAGCACAGAGACATCTTGAAGAGTAGGAGTAAGAAGCATATTGTTCTGGCAAATGGAGTCAAAGCATTATTTAAGAAAGAGCAGAAATTCCAGAAAATACCCCCAACTTAAGTCCATAGAAGGAAAAACCATTTGTGGTTAAAGCTGAAGTACATGTAGGTTACCTTGAAAGTCAGTGTAATTTTAGCATGTGGAGCTTTAGAGCTTAATTCAAGATTCTTTTTGAGTACATACCAGGTGAGGCATTCTTGGAGTTAAGAATTTACTATTTAAATAACATTTTGAAAATACAATTGTATTTGTGGATGTCATTATTTGTTCATATATCTGAATGCACATTCTACTTACATGCCTATCAGACATTATGGCACATGTATATCTATTTATGTGCATCTCCAAAATAGGGATGAATGAAATTGGTAATTCCCTTACTTTGTGACATATTCTTCATAACTGTGGAGCTAAACCTGCCACCCTTATTTCAGGCAGAGGGACATTCTAGCACTTAATGTAAACTTGGCTCCAAATCCTTTTGATATATCTCTAATATTCAGACAAATTGTGTTTTAGGGAAAGGTTAGAATTTATTTCTTTCTCAGGGTGAGTGAGTCATAGTCAAACATTCCTGTACCTACTATGCTCAAAAGTGGTGGTTTAAGTCTTACTTCACATGTCCTGTTGTATCTTTGGCCAATCCTGGCTTTGTGGCATTTAAGAAGTTTCATGCTTTAGTTGCTGAGTTGCTGTGAGCTAGTTTAAGTCTGTGATTAGGCATTTGCTATGTAAACTGCTATACTTCAGCACATCTTCCTTCCAGTTCCTTGTTGCCACTTTTGATAGAGATTGCCCACAAAAAAGCCAGTAGAGCAGCTAAAGGGAGTTGTCCTTGCCCATTTCATTTTAAAGCACGTTTTCAGCCCTCTTGTGGTAGTACAAAAGGTCTGGATGCAGAGGGATACTACTGTTTTTCCTTAACTGTTGCAGTTGGATATCTCAGAGGTTTTCTGATATTTCTCTAAAAACCACATCAGTGGAACAAAATGAGTATGTTACTCATTTGAATCTAGAAACTTAGGAGGCTGTACAAAACTTGCCTATAAAACTAAAGACAGTATTCAATATTCATTGCCTATTATCTGACAATGCCAAGGAACAATTACTGAGAAATACTTTGAGGTAGGTGCTGTTAAAGTTCAAATAAAATGTTATTCCTACAGACAACGCAAGATAATTTTAGACATTCTGAGTCAAAGAGTAACATTTTATACTAGGAAGATTCATCTAAAAAATGACTCCCAAGCAGTGCTGAGAAGTCACCTTCTGTAGGTTTACATATAGAAGTACTTAAAACATAACTTATTTTACTTCATTTTAACTGGAATTCTTTCAGACAGACTTTGCTCTAAGTGCTATGCAGTCTGCTTTCTTCTTTCCTCCTCACACACCCACCTTTGCAATGCTGTTGTATTTTAGGGAATCTGTGTCAAAACAGCAATGGAAATGAGTCCTACACTATCTCTTGTACCTTCTCTGTGCTGAGAAGGGTGCCCATCCCCCTACATCAGAGTCCAGGCAGTACAGAGGAAGGAAAAAAGGGGAAATTAGGTGGCACAGCAGTTGGATAAAGCTGGAGTTTCGTGGTACTCATGGTGGATTATATACAAATTGTCACAGCTTTTAAAATTCTAATCATGCTGCACTTGTAAAACTGTTTCTCCCTATCTAACAAGGTTCCTTAGGCTCTTCTGTTATTAAAATCTGACAAGCTAGCACTGTTGTGGTAACTCCTGAAACACGGATGTTTCCAGAGCCAACAGGATTTTCATAGGGCCAGTTTTAGATTGCAGTAGTATTGAAGCACTCGAAAGTCTTTTGCCATCAAAAACTGTATTACAACTATGATGTTAACGTGTCCATTTGACTATTTCAATTTGCAACTTTCTGTGATACTCTAAAGCTTTTATGATGCTTAACTAAACACTTTTGGTTGACACTTTCAAAGGTATTTAACACAAGCTTGCACTGCAGAACTGAAATTATGTTTAAGGGTTTCAGGTACTGGTTTCTGCAGTCGAAAATTAAAGATGCATTGTGTTAATGTAAATGAATGAATCCTCACTTAAGTTCCTATAATGTGTTTTGTGGAAAAAAAAAAAAAAAAAAGGTTGCTACTTGTAGGTCCAGTGACTCTTGGTCAGTAATGGGGGTACCCTGGGGGAGCTGTTTGCTTTCTTTCTGAAACCCATGTTCACCATGGTGCCCACAGCCAGGGGCTCAGCAGTGCCCTGTCCATATTAGTGATGGAAGACACTCAGGTAGAAGGTGACCAACTTCTACATTGTCTATTTGGAGGTAACTGTGTGGGTGATAATGTTCTGATTAGTTCACTCAGACATTTTTTTTTTTTTCAACTCACAAGCCATCTGTTTGTGCAGAAGTATTGGAGATTCATTTAATGCTCACCCACACAGTATGGACTCAGTAGTGGGCAGGTGAATGAGATCATTAATCTGAACAATATTACTAAGATTCCGTCTAAATTTTTATAGTGGTTTCACGGCCTTCATTCATTATTAGCAACACATAATGTTTTGTCAAAATGTGGTAACAGGTTAACTGAATATTAGCAGCTTTTGCGTTTGCCGTATAAATATTTACTAATACAGTGGTCAGTACTGAGTGAACAGATGATGATCTCTGGTCCTGCTATAAGAGAATAAAATATTTTATTCAGAATTCTGATTAGATGCATGTTTCAAATACGGTCCATGACTAGTTCAAGAGTGTGACTCACTAATGTTTTAATCCAAGGGTGGCTACAGTAAAGAAAAAGTGAATATTAGTCAATGATATAATCAATGCATTTTGTCTTATTTCAGCAGAATAGGCCCCCCATCCTCTCCTTCAGCAGGAGTGAAAGAAGAAAATCCTTCTGTGCTGGCTGAGAATTGTTTCAGGGAGCTACTGGGACGAGCAACCTATGGAAATATGAATAATGCTGTCAGACCAGTTTTTGCGTAAGTTGAAAATTCATGGAAGATCTTAAGAGGTTTTCTTTATTTCATGGTCAATTCTGTTGCATTAAATTTCTTCCTACTTTTCAGCTCAAAGGCTTCCATTCACATTTCTTAACAAAATTACCCTTCTTTTAATCTCTTCTCTTTGCTGCCTTTCTGTAAACTTGAAGGCAGTTATGGAGGAATGCATATCTGGTTTTACTGATTCTTAGAAGTGAAATACAGTAATTTACATGAGTTGTTGCTTCAGCTGACCTTTTTTTAATTTCAAAATGTGAAAACTTTAATTTTCCTTTTTAATTTTAAAATGTGAAACTTCATCCAAGCTATTAATGTCCCATAGATGAGTGTAACAGTTAGTGGAGAGACAAACCAAGTATAAAATACAAGTGGCACAAAGAAATACTGTGCCCCATAAAGTTACAATATATATTTTCCTGCCATTTTCTTCCAGGACCTGTTCCAATATTCTTTGAGGAATATCTTTAACAGCTCATTTAGGAGTGAGTGACAGATATGCACATAGTATGCACATTATGCACAAAAACACACAGTACAAATTATACCTCATTAGGTGTAGTGTATTAACACTCAGTGATACCACCTTCAAACCCTGGATTTTCCTGGTCATGAAGAGACCTGCTTACTTCTTGTAGATTTTTCAAGGTATATTCCATGTACAGGATTACCTTCTCTCAGATGGCCTGGTTTTTCCCACCTAGCTTAAGTATTTTATATATATATTGAAAGACCTTCGAGCTACCAAAAGCCATTTTCAAGTTACTAGTGTTAAGAACAGAAATTAAAAGACTGAGTTCATGTTGAAGGCAGAAAACTTTTGTAACCCCTTATTTATCCTGAAAAAGCATTGACTACAAAGAACTGTACTATTCCCTTACTTTCTGCCTGTGTCTGTTATACCAACCTGATAGGAGTTTCTGTTGCAAAATTGAGTGTTTTATTAAAATTGAGTGTTTTATTAAAAAACACTCATTTTCTTCCTATTTAAAATTTGCATTCCTCCAAAATACTTGTGATCATGGTGAACACCTAGTACTAAACAGTTTGGATGGACGACTTGGTACTATACTGCAGCTGCTTTCTTACCACTTCTCAGTTCTTTTTGTGGGTTTATCTCAAAACTTTATCATCTTTTGCAGTGATTTCACTCTTTTGAATCATTCTAGTATCTGGGAAGTTTCCTGCAAATAACTCCTGATACCACAGCGTAGAGGTAGCGCTTGGTTTGGGGGTTGAGAAGGCATCATAGCTGCTTTTCCTGTGGCTAATCTAAAGCCTGTGTCTCTAAAGTATTATTTCCACCCTATTTTCATTTCTTACATGCTATGACTGTAAGGAGCCAGTTGACTCTGTGTACACCTCAGCTTGCCACAAGCTGCATTTATGCACCAAAATGAGTAGATAATGACCAGTTACTCAGAATATGTTATCTCCTCTATGAATAGAGAGTCTTTGTTGTCACCATTTTTGTGTTCCACTTTGAGGACAAATTGCCAAATGTGTCTTTTTAGAAATGACTGCTGTAAAGGTTTAGTATTTTTGAAGAGCAAGAGGTGCAGAAAATGCAATTTCAAGCTGTTTTTCCTAAACAGAATGGGAGTGCTCTATCTAATCAGCTTCACTTTGTGAATGACAGAACAGTTAGAATGGAAGTTTGAGACAGTCTATTGCATTTTATAGGATTGCAAAACCTGACTTAGCTTCTGATTGGAAAACAGTTTCTTCGAACCATGTTCAGCTATTTCACAGCTTTTAAGAAAACTCTGGAAATACAGATAAGGCCTCTCATTACAATGCTAGCATGAAGGGGGCAGGTTCAGTTGCCCACCTGAGGGCTTGATTCATGTGGCACTGCAATATCAGGCAACATGCTGCCACTTCTTTGCAAAACTGAGAGAGCAGTGCTGCTTGCATCATGAGGCAGGGTTTATTCAGTGATTGAGGGGTTTAAATATAGTGAAGACAGTAGAAATCTGAAGTCAATCTCCTGTATAGCTTTGGATTGACATTAATTTTCCTTGCCTTAGGCAGAAAATCTCCATGGTTATAAGTTGTCCACATGCAGTGGCTAGAAACTCTTAAGTAATAACTTGTAATAAAATCTTACAGATCAATATCACTTATTGCTTAATGAAAATCAAAAAATGTTACATTAACATTACATGATTTTTTTTTTTTTTATGTTGTATCAACAATCAGAAGCTATGGAGACATACTTAGCATGGATTTGCAATGGTGAATAGATTAGACAGATTCGGAGAGATCCAAAAATCTGGTGAAACTTCCCAAGTGTAACAACTGCATTTCCATTCTTGTCAGTTGCCACATCACTTGTGCAGGGGTTTGGAATATTAACAGACTGGTGTTCAATACTCTTTCAGCAAACAAGATGCATGAGCAGAGTATTTTATGTATTCCCATACATGCATGCCTCAGTTACTCTTTTTGATCCTTGGTATCAATTTATCATCTATTACTTAAAGGATTACTTGCATGTGTGGCACTGAGAAAGAATTCAGGGATCATTAGTGGCTCTCCCCCCAGAAACTTGCATTATTGGTTTTGCTGTGCCTTTGAAACTGAGAGATCTAATTGTGCACATTTGCTACATATATGCAGCAGATCTCAGAGTTTGGCATTTGTTAATCCAGCAATAGAATGTTTTGCAATCTTTATTAGATCTTCTTTATTGGAAGAAATGTAATTAAAAAAAAAAGAGGAGTTAGGTTGGCACTTGATTTTAACTGAAGTAAACCATACTAAAAATACCCTTTACTATCTTCTGCCAAATCAAAATACATTGAACACACTTGTTATGATCAGTAAAATACATCACCTACAGGAATCTAATCCTGCTGTCCTTAGGAGGAAAATTCCAGTATACAAAGTATGCTGCCCATTGAGCTGTTACACAAAGCTTTAACCAAGTCTGTCATCTTCCCCCAGCTGGCTTCCCAGTAGTTCATCTGCCTGAAGCAGCTAATACTTGGCCTTTCTGGCAAAATAAAACTGTATGTCTTGTTTAGAGAGGAATATTTTGTTTGTTTGTTTGGTGGTTTTTTGGTTAACATGATATGGGATGCAGTTGACCATAATCTGTCTGAATGGATCTTTGGGGCAGATGAGTAGGAAGTGTCAAGGATAACAGAGAAGACATGCTGCTCTGAAAGATTAAAGGATCAGTTCCAATCAGGAGAAGATAGTGGAGACTATAATTTTCCATTTGATGAGACAAATAAAATACATAACGTAAAATAAGCTATCATGTTCAAGATAGGAGGGACTGTACTGGAATGATACTAAGAGAAGAAGAAGACATGAATAAATACATTATAAGCCACTAAGCCTGGAGGAATTTAAAGATGTAATTTTTGGTTTCCTGTCCCAAGGCAGGATTAAATACACCTGTGCACTAGAAAGGCAGCTACCCCAACAGGTACTCAAGTTGGATATTTAGTACTGCAAATCTCCTGTTACATTGGCAGGCAAATACCTTTAAAATTCCTGACATTCTTTCCTCTAGGGATATCTGTTAAAGGTATGTGATGTGTCAAAATGGCAGAACTTTTTTTTAATCTCTGCACTGAAGTGCAAGATAATGTAGGGCACAGGAGATGCTTTGTGGTTTAATCAGCCTTGAAGGAGACCTGTGTACGTGGGTGGCTGTGCTGGGAGCAGCTGCTCAGTGAGGGAATTGAGATCTCCAGATTCTAGGCACAGTAAGTTACAGCATCCAGCCAGTCCTGTGTCCACAGTGCTGACTGCTTTCACCTCTAGGGCTTTCAAGTTTGTTGTTTCAAGCAACTTTCAGAAAAGAGAGAGCAGTAATGGTTCTGTAGCTGAGATACCTGTTTAGGAACACAAATGTAGTTTCTGTTACAAAGTGGTTTTGTTGATTTGGCATGTTTGCTGTTCATTGGTGAATTTGTTTGCGGATTTATTTTGATTTTTTTAAAACCTAAATCATACTGATTAAAATGCATCTAAAAATACCTTTTGTTCCACCTTATAGACAGAAAAACACAGCAATTTTTGCATGCTTTTTCAGGAACTCAGATCTCTTTTTTGCAAAATCTGTGTGCCCTATTCATTGCTTTCAACATTTCTGCTTAAGCAGAATTTTTTGTATTTGCTTGAAACTCTGATACATTTTTTTCATTTGTGGTTCCTATTCCATTTAAAGAGAAACTGCAATGATGCATTTATTATTTAGATTTTGTTTTGATATTTCTTGCAGTAATGTTGAAATGCTTCAGAGCATAAAGGCATATACACATGAAGAGCATCTCTTTTTTGTTTTCCATATATTTTATTTATGAAACCACCATGAAAACAAAAATATTTCTTAGAGTTTCTATTCTGGATGGAGCATTCAGCCCTAATTATTTTGCAGTTTGTAATTCAAAACAACTAATTTATCTCTGTAGAGTAGAAATTTTCAAGGTGTTACCCTTCAGCAGATTCCTTTCATGTAAATAAGCATCTAATGTCACAGCACTCTGTGTGGAAACAGTATATTCTTAACTGTATGTGTTTGGTGTAAGTAGGCTCCTTAAATTTCTGGAACAGGAATTTCTGTTCAGCTAAATGTTTTGTGATCACATCCTAAACCTAGAAAATAAATGCTTTTGTGAAGTTCGGAATTTCTCACCTACTTCCTAAGTCATTGTGTAGAAGTTTTATGTAAGTAAATAATCACTTTGGGGTGAATTTTGAGAAAATTCTTAAGATACCATTAATTATATCTGCAGAATGTAATTATTTCATTTTGTCTTAATTTTTGCTTATAGGCATTTAGACCATCATAGACTATGGGATCCTAATGAATTTGCTGTTTCCTGCTTTAAAATCATCATGTATTCTATACAGGTAGGATTTTCTCCTGGATTTTTTTTTCCTTGCATACATATTTCAAGCACATGAGAGAGCTTTCAATGCTCATCTCACATGCTAGAGGCAGACAGTAGATGAAGTAAAAGAATCCAGAACATCCAAGGGAGGGTACTGGGGTGGTCCTTCTCCAGAACAAGTAGCAGGGTGACCATGCTGGAGTGACATTGTGCTTGACAAAGAAATCTCTCAGGTTGGTTATTTCCCTGTGCCAATACAGCTGTGCTGCTTTTCCAACCCAAGAAACCAACTTCACATGCGACTGTTGTGCTGAGGATTTTTAATAGTGAACAACCTGTATTGTGGCCTTAAGCTGAAGGAGAGAAGGTAGAGATTGGGTATGAGGAAGAAATTCTGTACCAGAAGAGTAGTGAGCCACTGCAACAGGTTGTACAGGGAAGCTGTGGCTGCCCCATCCCTAGAGGTGTTCGGAGCCAGGTTGGACGGGGCTCTGAGCAACCTGGTCTAGTGGAAGGTGTCCCTGCCCATGGCAGGGGGCTTGGAATGAGATGGTCTTTAAGGAGTCTCACAACTTAAGCCACCCTATGATTCTATAATTGTCTGTTGTAAATGTCAAGGTATTATTCTTTGAGGTATTCTCAAAGTGTTATTGCATCAAACACAGATGCTCGGAAGATGAGTGTAAAATTCCAGGTTTGTGGGAGAAAGCTGAGTTTTCTCAGCATTTTACATCAGTGGTGCTGAATTCTTTGAACTGCAGTTAGCTGAGTGAAGGAACACTTTGTGCCTCCTCTGTGCTTGTAGATGTTCCTGGATATTTTAAGACTCAAAGCTTTTGTACACTGGGCTGGCTGAATGAACCTGTATAGCTTCATCTCTCATGGCAGTTGTTTTAATCCATATTTAGTCATGCATTGATTGTAATTTTGATAAATTTCTGAATGAAAATGTTGCAGAATGGTCATTACCATAGCTGAGTGGTGTATGAGCTTCTTCTTGTTAAAGTCACAGATGAAGATTTTCTGTCTGTTTTTTTAACAGGCACAATATTCCCATCATGTAATACAAGAAATCCTGGGACACCTTGATGTCCGGAAAAGGGATTCACCACGAGTTCGTGCTGGCATTATTCAGGTTCTTCTGGAAGCAGTTGCAATAGCAGCTAAAGGATCGATAGGTAAATTGTATTAAATTAAAGGCATCAGGGAAAAGGATAAATTTGCAAGGTGGTGCTTATTTCCACTTTGGTTTTAGACTGCTTGAAAACATTTTGAGAAGGTTTTGTGTATTATTTTCTTTTTCCTTTGTGCTGATAAAATGCTTGAAATCTTACTTGGTTTACAGTTACTCCAAGCATATGTACTTGGTTTTTGACTCTTATATAATCCTTTGCATTGAAAAAATGAATGGAAAAAAAACCTGTTTGGAAAGAAATCATAAAGTCTGAGAGAGAACTGTGTGTCACTATAAAAATGTCAAGAGCACTGTTGATTTATGATACAGGTGTGACCTGAGTATTGCAGGAGTAGAGTGGTCTTTGAGAATTTTACCTTATTGACTGTGAAGCAGCTGAAATAAGGTGAAATATGTCATTTAAAATTAGGATAGTTCCTTGAAATAAGAGTAGTTATGAAGAGATGTCCACTCTAGTGCTCTGTTCTTGATGTTCTTTGGTCTCCTGCTGAAATGCTATTGTTCAGCTTCATTAGCTTGACCCTGAACCTGACCTTCCTCTTTGTCTGAGACCCACTTGAATGCACAGACTTGTGAAATATTTTACCATATAATGAAAAGAGCTCATTATTTGATCTAATGTATAGAACTGGATTTCAGTAGCAGGTTTTGAAATAACTGAAGTTCAGGGGCAAGTACCTGCAGTTTAATCCATTATTGATGCTTAATTTCAGCAACCACTCCTATTTTGTATGTGAAACTTGCATGGTGAGTTGACTCTGGGTCCATTTACACTCGCTTTTCCACAGGACAGGGACAATGTAGAAGATGATGAGAAGTTTCATAGATCAAGATAAAGACAGTTTGATAAGTGAAGCAAAAGTTGCATGCACAAAGAAAATCAGATTACCTCCATCCTGGCCAGACCTAGTAGTGGATCATAATGGATTATTCATACATACCTAATTGTATTTCCTGATTCCAAGTTAATTTCTAAAATATCAAGGTGTAGGCACACCTCAAAAAGTTTCATCTCCAGTCGTGATGCCTCAAACACTATATTTTACTTGGTTCTCTTCATCATCCTATTCTCATTACTTGTGAAAATGGCTTGAAAAGCCCAGTTTTAATTTTCCTCAGACATCTCCCCCTTGACAGGTGCAATCACTGTTACTTGTTTCCAGGCCCAACCGTTCTGGAGGTTTTTAACACCTTGTTGAAGCACCTGCGCGTCAGCGTTGACTTTGAGCTGAGTGACAGGCGCAGTTCAGCGGGAAGTGCCACTTTAAGCACAAGCTCTAAGGAGAGTGATGAGAGGATTGTCCAGAATGCAATTATTCAAACAATTGGTGAGTAATACAACTGACGCAGGCTCACTTAAAATTCCTCCCCTTTTCCTTCTTCCCCAATGAGATGATATTGGACCAGCTTGAATCATGAAGGAATACTACCAAATGTGGTTTCTCTGATTGTGTTTGCTTCTCATTCTTAATCCTGCTTTATGTGTTTTGATCTCTGGAAGGTATTTCTTTCAAATGTTAACTGAGCACATAGCCAGGAAGCTTATGAAAATTAAAAATACTGGTGGACTTAAAATTAATTTTAATTATATTATTATGTGCCCCTTGAAATGTAGAAATCTCTACCTTTGGTACAGAACTCTTAGTAGTCCTTTTATGAAAATCACTGCAAACAGTCATAAACAGTAATACATATTTTAGTAGGTACTACTTTAAAATTGATAGAAATGAATGTTAGACATAGTAGCAACAATGACACCTAATGGCCAGTTGTGCTACCATGACTTAACTGAAGTACATCGAGGTGCAACGCTGGAAATTATTTTCTTAACAATGTCTCTCCCTTTCTCAGATGTTCTCTTTACTGTAGTGATGTTATATATTGTTATATATTGATGATATGTATTCCTTTTCTTAAAGAACAAGGGGGATGTAGCTTAAATGTTCTTCACTGATCTGTACCTTCGCTTGCCTTGAAGCTTTCTAGAGCAGTAACAAGTATGTAGTAGATTATTTCTTACCCTTCAGTAAAGCTCCCAAGTTAAACCCCCACCAAAAAAAAAAAATCCCACAAACCAACCTTTTAAAGTGAAACTTCTTTCTACTGAAGTTAACATAATAATATTGCACAGTAATAAAATAGAATATCTGGGGTTGGAAGGGACACATAAGGATCATTGAGTCTATCTCTCTGCTCCTCCCAGGACTGCTTCAACTAAACCACGTGCCTGGGAGCATTGTCTGGATGCTGCTTAAGCTCTGCCAGGCTTGGTGCTGTGACCTTCCCTGGGAACCTGATCTAGTGGCCAGCCTTCCTTTCAGTGAAGAACCTTTTCCTCGTGTCCCATCTGAACTTCCCCTGATGAAATTCCATCCCATTTCCTCACGTCCTGTCACTGGTCACCAGAGAGGGATCAGCACCTCCTGTTTCACTGCTCCCCTTGCAGGTGTTTGATGTTCTTAGATCAGGCATCCAAAGCACGGACTCGAGGAGGGGCTGCAGCAGTGCAGATGGGACACTCATGTCCTCAGCCTGCTGGTGATGCTGTGCTTGGTGCAGCACAGGGCACTGTTGGCTCTTTTGTCTGCCAGGGCACACTTGATTCACTGGGCTTGCCATTAACTGGGCTTGCCACTGCTGTGGCCCCCCACTATGTCTTTCCATGGGGAATAACAGTGTTATCTCAGTTCCCTGGGTGCACTGCCACAGCTGTGCCCACTGCTGTGGCTGTGCTGGGGTGTGTGTGTGTCCCAGCCTCCAGCTGTTCCCCTTGGAGCTGTGTCTGGGCAGCTGCTTCAGTTGTGGTGGGTGCAGAGCTGGGAGAGGACAGGGTCTTCTGTGAGTGGAAACCACTTCTCCCTGGTCAGTCTGGTGGAACTGCAGTGCCCTTCTTGCCACTCCCTAAGAGATACTTTTAAGGCAGGGTGGGTGTGTGTGTGTGCCTGACATTTCTTCGGCCCAGGCTCCCTCAGCCACCGTGGCTCTTTCTGCTGCCATGAAGTTCTCCTGGTCCAGGAAGCCTCCCTGTACCCTGTGCTGGAGTGCTCCTCTTCCTGTGGTGCTGGCACAGAAGCTGCTCACCTCATCACTCCCTGAGGGTAGCAACAGTCATAAAATGCTTGCATGTCTCTGGGATTTCTGTCCCCTCACTTGTAATATTTATTGGAGACTTAACAGACAAAAGTAACAATACTGTGTGCCGTGAGAAACACTTCCAATTCCTTACTAGGTAGAAGTTATTAGACTCCAGATATTTAATTTTTAAATTGTATATTTAGAGGAGGATAAAATTAGAAGGTTTTGGTATTGAAAGATGAAAGTGAGTGTCATGAAAAAGACTCACTAAAATCATTCAGCAAAAATAAAGATGAGATTATGCCGTTAAAACAAGTCATACATTTCTTCTTCATCTAGTTTGACCTGTTAATACATTCCTTGTATTTTAAAGGTTCTCGTATAAAGAGAAGGGCCTTATATCTCTTTTTTTTCTGTGATTTCTTTCTGTTTTAGGATTTTTTGGAAGCAATCTCCCAGATTACCAGAGATCAGAAATTATGATGTTCATTATGAGCAAAGTACCTGTTTTGGGGACAACTTCAAAATCGCTGGATCCCAGTAACCTTGGGTTTGTATATCCTACCTTTTTAAATTTCAAATTAAAAATCGAAATTTTAGAATCCTTATAAATTAAGAAGTGAAAAACATTAAGAAAAGTGAAATGCAAACTCTCACTCCTTAGGGGCTGTATTAAATACTATGCCAAACCAAGGCAAGCTGATTGTCAGCAATATGAAATCAACCTACAGACTGTTATGTTACTGATAAAAATTACCTGATTGGAAGGCAGTTTATTTTTCACTAAAACATTCCTTCTCTCTGCATCTGTACAGTTTTTTCTGAAACTATGTATTATGGTTTTTAATTCCATAACTTTTTATATATGAGTTTTGAGAATAAGAGAAATTCAGTTATAAATACATTTTTTCAAGTAGCTGCATAATTTACAAACTATTGTTAAAGTTTTGTTTTTGTTTGATTTTTTTACTTCGGTACAAGTTGACTTCAGATTAAGAAATAACTGCAGAAATTCCAGTGAATTTTGGGGTTTCCCTATGTATTTTGAAATAAGAAAAAATAAGAAAAAAGTAGGCAGACTTAATAAACCCACAATTTAGTAGTCGTCCTACACTGAATACTTTTCCCTGTAAGAAGAATAATTTTGTTTAAAAGACTGCATTTCCTCAGTATGGGGAAGTCACTGAAAAGGCTGCAGCTGCTCTTTCCAGATGTGCACGGACATTTTGCTCCACTAAGTGATCCCCTACTAGATTAAATAGGAAGTCATTGTGATTCTCCAGCTTCTTGATAGCTTTTCATACAGTATCCCTGTAGCATGGGATGCTGTTCCATGGAAGATACAAAACTGTGCCAGGCAGTTGTCACTCATGGAAGTATTTCAAGAACACATCCTTATGAAATTCTCTACTTGGATTAACATTTGGGGGTGGTGGTTTGTTTTTTAACTGTATAGTTTTCCACTTACGAGATTCTGCGTAAACGTGCCTGAGCAGTGTGTAAGTATGACGTGCATATGTCACTCTGAGCAAACAAGGCTTTCTGATTGCTGATAAAGTCTTGTATTACTCAGAATTTTTGTTTCACCTACCCAGGACATTTGAATGATACAAACAGGCAGGATTGTAGCCCATTAAGGTAGAAGTTTCTGCTGTTATGTAGAGGCCAACTTTTGTGAAGAGAATTGATCTTCCTTTACGCTATTTAATGGACAGAATGGTTTGGACCTTTTTTACTTTCCTGAAAGAATCTCTTTGAATGGAGCAATTTATTCCAAGTGCACTTTGTCTGCTAAAGTCTTGCAAGAATAGTGACTGTATACCTTTAGCTATTTGACTGCTTTTAGTACCTGCAGGAGGGAAATGAAAACAGATTAAAAACAGGTCAAGTAGTGTTTCGTGTACCTTCCTGTGATATAAAAGCTGAGGAGTCTTTCAGTTTTTCTTACTGACTTTGCTGATAACTTTTTTCCAGTCTCAAAGTTTTGGAGTATGACTTATAAAATAAATGTCCACATTTTTTAGAAGTTTCAATTGCATTATAATTCAGAAGGAAATTTCAATGCTGATGCTTGTGAAAATAACATCAAGCTTGTCATGGTCAAACATTTCAGAGATTTCTTAGTAAAACATAAAGATTTATATCTGCTTCACATGTACAATTTAATTTTTTCTACAGCTGCATGTGCTCCAGCTTTTAAGCCTTTCTGTAAATGTGTCTTCCAAAAACATTTAGTTATTGCAGCTCCATTGGAGATATTTTCCTTTATCTATGATCATCCAGCATCCCTTTCAAGACTGCTGTATTCACTTGTCAAAAATGAGAATGATGTCTAGAGTAGAATAATATTTCAAAGATATGCAAGAAAACCTAATTTGCAATTTTTTTTCCAATTGTAGAGATTTGGGAACCAGGAGGATTCAAATCATGTTATTGAGATCTTTACTTATGGTAAGCCTTCTGTGATCATTATACTATGTTATAAACACACAGTGTTTCACTTTATGTATATATTTACATATAAAAGTAAAGTATAACAACACTGGATTATAAAAATAAACACACATTCATATTGCATAGACCTATAATTCTATTGTGTAATATTGTGAAATATTTTCCAACTTACATTACAAACAGCACCAGAAACACGCCTCCACTGAAGGGCACTTCAGTGAATGTCAGTTATAATTGGATCTGCAGATCCAAAAGAACATCCTAGAGTAGGGTGAATTCTGCCAGCAATACTGGCAACATCAAAGTGAAATCACTTTTATCTCTGAGCCTGGAAAAGTGGTATTTAGTGGAATGGCCAATATTTTTAAAACCATAGGAATGGATACCTCAGACACTGTTGTTCTTTCCTTCCTAATGTTTCCCAAGTTTCTTGTAAGATGTTATTTAATTTTTTATCACAAATACATTTTTCAACTGTAAATCTTCAAAGAACATTTCTGGAAATAGACTCAGATGTTAAAAATCAGAAAGTGGGTAGTAAAGGAGGTTCTTGCCAGTATAAATAATCCTGGCCTGTTTTGTTGCAGAAGCTGAAAACAGGTGTTTAGTGACTCAAATAGGGGAATGATTTCACAAAATAAAGCAAAAGAATGTCCTCCTAGAAAATGGGTTTCTGTCCCTGCTTTGGCATGAAACTCATGTATGCTGTTAGGCAAAAACATTAAACCATTCTTGGCTTGTCCAAATCTGGAATTTTAGACTCTGGTTTGCAAAAGAGCTGGGCATTCAGAGTTGCAATTTAAGGATAGAAAACTTGTTGGGAAGGCCCTCAGGTGGTCATTTGGCACATTGTCTTCATTAAACATAGATTCAGGTATGTCTAAACTGTTCCTGACAATATTCATCTCACCAGTATTAAAATTCCATTAAAACAGGTAAGAATTGTTCTAATGATTTTGGGTGCTACGTAGCCTGTAAGTTTGCCTTGAGGGAGTCAGAATGTACATGTGGAAGGTATTTAACATTTTGCATACTGCATTTTGGTTTGCATCTCTTTTAGAATAGGGAAGTAAAATCCCATCATGACACAAAGGTTTGAAAGTAATTTTTCTGATGCCTAATAAATTAGTCATTGATAAATATTGTGAAAAAGTCCAGCATTGTACATCATGCATTCTTTACAAAAAGAATAATATTTCATAACATAATTAGTCTGTTTTCCTGCATACAGAGGCAGACAATTTAATGCTATATAGGCAGTTGAAATCTGGCACTTCATTAAAAGTGTGCACTTAAATTTGCAGCCTTGCTGTTTGTAATGTCAGTAGTTTTCCATTTTCAGAATGATTGATCAGATATTTCCTGTCCCCGGGTGCTCCTGTCTGCCACGTCCCTGCCAATCCCCAGTTAAGCTGTGGGCACTGTGCTCACTCAGTGTCGTGGTTGTCTTGGTTTGAAAGACAGGTTATCTNCATCGCTGTGTTACCAGCACTGGCTTGGTCACAAATCCAGAACACTGTAGCACATGTGCTGCTATCCCAGCCAAAACTAGTATAACACAGTTCACCTGTAAAAGCTGTAAGGGTATGGAATATATATAAAGAAGATAAAATTATTATGTAAGTCTTAAATGAAAGTACTAATGCATTTATTATAATTAAATTTGAAATAATTTTGCTTATATATACTTAATATATTTTGAGATTGTAATGTTCTGGTAACCACCATTTTAAGGGATGGTAAACTTTAAATATTTCTGACTACTGTAGGTGTTCAGCTAATTAAAATTTGAATTAGTAGTTAGGTAGAAGTTTTTTTTCTTGTGTACCTGCAGAGTTTTCTTTAATTACAAGTAATTGAATGAGACACGTCAGAGGTAGTATTAAGTTCTAAAGTAACGTTATGGTACCAGATTTCTGAGGAAGTGATATTTGCTTACTTTATGTTTTGCAATAAAGTAGTATCCATAAATCTTTAAAGTGTACATAAAGGCTCTGATTTCTCATTTTTTTATTTCACATGAGCCTCATTTTTTTATTTCACATGAGCTTACATATGTGAACAGCTCATAATCTGAAATGGAAAAATCTCTATTGTAATTATCAACTGGAATTACTATCATCTTCAATTTAGGTGCTGCAACTTTTCATAGGCCATATTAAAAAAAAAAATCATAAATCATACCTTTAGTTTTTGATTTGGGGTGTGTCTGAAAAATCCTTTTAACATGAGGGACTTGATTTGAAAATGTGTGCTAAAGTCCCTCCAAATTCATACTGAGGTCAGGAATTTTCAAAATTAATACAATACTTCAGTTTGAATCTACCTTGCAGATGCCAAAGCAAATCCACTAAAAAGTGAGTGATAGCTGCAGTTAATTCTTATAGTGCAGTAATGACACACCGATTTTATTTCCAACAATGACCAGGTGACTTCAGGATACAAAGCCACAACAATAAGTAATGCACTTCCTGCCCCCTTTCTGGACCCACTGCTGTCTCCTTCACTCATGGAAGACTCTGAGCTGAGGCAGCTGGTCCTGGAAATCCTGCACAACCTCATTGATCGACACGACAACAGAGCCAAGCTGAGAGGGATAAGGTAGTGCTTTTTATTTATTGCCTACTTGAAATTCCAGGTCATTACCAGAATGACAAGCACTGTTGATTTTTAAATGTTTTGGTAATATGAATTATCAATGTACTGTTTTGGTAAATGCACAATGCTCAGTGTCATTTATTCATGGCAAGTGTTTTACAGGTAAGCCTCAGAGCACAGTACCTTAAAAAGCCATTGCAAATATCATAGTTTAGCTGGTAGAAGACAGATTTTTTTTTTTTTTTTTT